>JAYESA010000046.1:0-222500 GCA_036927795.1 Iris macrosiphon | reverse complement strand
GGCCACGGAGGTCAAGGGTCGGATTTTTCTGGTCAAGGGTCGAATTTCTCAGAGGTCGAGGATTTGGGAATTGGCGGAATCCACAGGGTCAAAGATTTTACAAGGGCGAAATTGGTGGAGAATTAGGGTCAAGGATCTTTCAAGAAAAGAGAGTATATCCAGAAAGCCCTGCAGTCTTTGAAGCTTCTTTTTCGTCTTCTACAGCACTTCTTCGTCATCGTGTGGTCCAAAGGACAAAGTGATCGACCGCAGATCAGACTCCTATAGCAATATTTTCCCAGAATTAAACTTTTGTACTTAACATCCTCGTATAGGATTAATTGTACTTCTTTTTTTTGTTTGTAAACCAAAGAAAGGGTTTCGTATAAGCCTATTTTTATTTCTTTCGTTTATTATCAAACACTCATTTGATTGCTTGCACTGCATCTTGCTTGATCCCTTCTCAACATCAATCTCCTCTCGTGCTTGATAGGGGTTAGGAAGATGACTTGTACTAGGTATATACACTCTAGTATTCAATAACACTATTAGTTAAATTTTTGTAAGTTTGGTAGTATACCTCATAATCTAGTATCACATAGTCCTTCTGACCAATTAATGAAATATAAATGAATGACACCAACTATAGGCTTGCATAAGAAGATAGTTTTTATCTAGACTATAGAACTTTAGTGTTTATCTAGACTGTAGAACTTAGAGGCTCATACACCCATTTGGTTGACTTTAGACTTAGACAAGAAATTAGTATGGCAATTGTAGAGGCACAACACCGATCTTCTTGGTGAACTTAAAATTATTCTGTACCTTCCTCCATCATAATCAAGCGTACTTATATTTTTGTACTATATCGACTTATGCTGCTATTATAGGTGAACTTAAAATTATTCTGTACCTCCCTCCATCATAATCAAGAGTACTTATATTTTTGTACTACATCGACTTATGCTGCTATTATAGCCTAGTTTTGCAAGCTTATTCTTTTATTGAGCTTGTTTATGACATATGTATTATTGGGGGCCCACACTAATACATTGTCTAAATCAGAATCGGTGTATTATGGTCTAATCAACCGTAGTGCGCTTGGTTCACTCTTTGTATCACTACTTTATGTGGATTGAGATATAGTTGACTCAACTTGTTAGACAAATATACTTGCCCTCTAGGCTGGTCAGAGCATATCATGTCAGGTACATAACTATTCTGATGCGAACATGCGAATAGAAATCTACCAAAATAAGATTTCAATCCACAACTGCCTTGGCAACTCCTTCTCAAATTCTCTAAACCCTTTGAATCCCGTACTTGTATTATATCACCTCCTCCTTGAACTCTTTATTGTTGTTTTCCGTCTTCCCCTATTTTGGAAAGACGAACGTTCGTGCTTAGTATAAGTTTGATACACGGATAGTACTAGATATATCCCATAGGACAAGCACTCATGATGACAAATAAGGGAGCGCAAGCGCAAGAAGTCGTAGATACATGTACGACCTTTAGTTATATTTGTCATTTCACACTCATGACCCCCTTTATGATACGAGATCTTAGATGCATAGTAGACGTCAAATTATATATATGGTGGTTTAGCAGTTATGAGGATATATTGATATTCTACCCAGATGGCATACACGCGATGCTAATAGATGATGCGAGTAGCAGTAGTAGTATTCTTTCTCTATCACCATATTGCCTCTTGGGGTAGCTCATCTTCTCTTCTATATCAATTCCTTATCTCGTTCTTAACTCTTTCTATCATAGTCGTATCATTTTGCGCCATTACGAACTGTTTGAATTACTTCAACCCCACCCTTATTTTGTTAGTTAAAAATATAAAAGGTCTAGTAAATGATTAATAACTAAAGGATGAGTTCATAACGATAATCCTTATGTATATGCACTATAGCAATACATGTATTCTTTTATTAATTTAACCCTTAAGTAGCATCATTTAGCCTAATAGAAATTTGTTAGACTGTTTGAAATAGTTTATACTTCTAATAGTTTTATAAAGTTAGTCAAGACCTTAAATGTTACCCTAAAACCTAGACTAAACCTAGGAAAGAGTTGAAGGCAGTTGTGATGAACTGACAACTATGACAAATCGCTGGCAAAGTAGCGACAGCTGCAGCTAGACCGTTGTAGTAGAGTAGTCAAAATATTTGCAGGCATATTGGTCAGGTGGCATGGCAGTATTAGACTACGATACTTGACGGTTAAAAGAAAAATCATGGTTGTGAGATTCAAGACAAGTACCCCAAGATTCTCGACCCAATAAATATATTCGTCTTACAACCTAGACAATAGCCTCAAGAGACTGTGACTACTAGTAGAACTTTTGTAAGTTGGGTAGTGTAGATGAGTTAGAAATAGAATAGTGTATGGACAATAAATGAGGAAGTGCTAGAATGGCAGAGCACGACTTTTAGGAAGCACTGCTAGACAACAACGAAGTGTTAATAGCTATTGTGATTTATTACAGATATGGGTTAGTGTTAATTTCGAGGACGAAATTCTTTTAAGTTGGGTAGATTGTAAACCCCCTCACCCAAAATAGGTATTTTGTGTGTATTTTATATTATTATATTTATTATAGATTATTTTAAATATTGAATTACTTTAGAGTATTCTCTTAGTTAATTAGAAAATAAAATTTTAGTATATTTACTTATGTAAATATTTATTTAGATATATTTTTAGACTATTTTAGATTTTTGGAGATTTTTCTAGAATTTTTAGGTAATTAAAACATATGGAACATAAATTTTTAGGACTTCTATGATTTACTACGATACCATACTTGCATGTTGTTCCTACAAAATATTTATTTTAGGTTAAAATATTTAATTATATTTTCTGTAATTTATTTAGAATTTTAAGAAATTTATTTAGATTTTTAAAATTATTTAGGATTTATTTGGTTATATATAGTCTTAATATTAGATAGATGCTAATTTAGTGTTAATAGATATTAATAAGATTATATATAAATTATTTATATTATCTTTAATTCTATTTAAGATTATAAATTATTGAGATGAACTCAAACTCTATTTTAAATTAATTCAAATCCTGAGCCTACTAGGAAAGCAACTTCATGCATATCCTATCCTTATTTAAACTGATCCTATTCATATCCAAATTAGCCAATCCTAGTCGTATTCAATTAAGTAGTCTCCACCATTATAAATATCTCATCCTTCATATTTTTCTTTCCCAAATTCACCTCTTTTTCATCCAAAAAGAGTCAAAATTTGTCATAAATTCAGCCTCATTTTCTAGTATGTTATGACGACTTAAAAAGATGATATCTCCTAGCTACGGACTCCAAACGCGCTCCAGTTTTTTTTATTAGAACTATATCAAGGTTAGTTTTCTGAATATATAAATTATTTTAATAATTTATGAACCTATTTTTCCAAAAAATTCTAAAAGTGTCAGTTGTCCGAAATCAGACGTGTTTTTGTATTTTTAAGATTTTGGGAGATCCCGAACTCGGAATTATGAGCCGTTTGAAGTTTCGAAAATCTAACATGATAAAATTTCATAAAAGTATTTTTACAGAATTTAATATGCAAGTTATTCTACTGTAAAATTTGTGCAACGTAGACGTAAGTAGGAAACCACCGAAAACTTTCATCTGTGCGCCCTTGCGGCCATAACTCTTTACCGACTTGTGATTTTATGAAATCGTCAATTCTGGTGTTCATGTAGCATTGAAATCTATAGGATTCTATATACAAATCTAGGATTTGAGTTGGTTGACTTTTTGGTCAACGGATTGTCTCGATTTGTGTGCCACGGATCACAAATCCGTAAAATTGACTTTCTTTGGACCAAAATTAGGGTTTAACAAAAAAATTAGATTATAATAAGATTAAATACTATTTTAGGTTATTTTATTCAGAATTAAAATAGATTAAAATAGAGGAACCTATTCACCCACTTTTGTAATCTAACTTGTTTAATTTATGTGACGGGTAGATCGGACGACGCCTTGAGTTGGAACTTCATTCTTTTTCAGATCAGGCAAGATACCTTGCCAAATTTCTTACAGTATTTTGTATGCTTATTATATTTCTGTATATTCATTGCATTTCTGTATATTTATTGCATGTGTAGTTTCTTTCAGTCATTACTATATATTAGATATGTTGACACACACTTGACACTTAGTATCATAGAGGACAATCAGTAGACATATGGACTATAACCACTCTGATGAACCGTAGTAACTAGCACGCACTATGGTAGTCGTGTCCGATGGTCGCTACCCCCGCGGTATGTCGATTGATGGAGTCACAAGGGTCGCTACCCCCGCAGTATAAGGTCTGATGATGTCCCCTGACGTGTGTGTGAGTTGTGAGGCTTAGATCGAGTAGCCTACCCTTGACCATACGTCAAAAAGTTGTCCTCATTTGCATTCATATAGATTGTCTTGTACATCGTACTTATATATTTTCAAACATTATGCATGTTTACTGTATTCAATTGGCTTGCTTCTATGTATCTTGTTACGTCCCTATGAGGACCTGGTCCCTTTCCAGGTGTAGATGTTCATGACTTTTTGCAGAAGCACGGATCAGGACTTACCACTTATCTCTTCCGAGGAGGTCTTACCTTCTGAGCATCAGTGATTATCTCTAGCGAGGGATCCCTTCGCTGATACCTTTATATCATTATCTCATTTATATTGGAGATTTATCCTTCTCTCTCATGTTAGTATTAATATAGTCATTGGTAGTAGATTTGTCTCCACCCGACTATCATTTATGGATTATTCAGACTCATTATTCTAGTTTAGTTATTTCCTTTTGTGACTTGTTGTGTGGATGAGATTTAGTATATCGGTAACTTGTGACAATATTTATACCAAGAGTTTATATTCATATTACAGCGTACGTATGTATTATGGTATCCATATATTGGAGTTGCCATATACATTCTGCTGGCATGCTTACATGTTCCTAGTCCTACGTAATTTGGGACTGGGACGTGACAGAGTTTATCGCAGCCACATTAGCTGTCATGGCGGAAACGTTGGAACCTGACCTTGGATGTACATATCTTAGTTATGAAATTTAGAGTTTCTCGTAGCCATACCGGTTGGCGTGGCGAGGATTCTAAATGACGTGATTATAGAGTTGCATACCTTAGTTATGGAACCTATCATTTATCGCAGCTATGCTTACTAGCGTGGCGATGATTCTGAGTGTCATAATTTTGGACATACGTGTATGATTATCAGGTTGTATCTTAAATTGGTTCTTAAAGTATTATCTCAAGACTTATCTATTTCTGTTATTTTAGGACCTTGTTCCATCATTTCCTTGCTAGTAGTAGAGATACCTTCAGTTCCTCAGTCCAGTTCCTTCTTGAGCTTCTTTCCATTAGGGTTCCTTGTTAGTGTGATAATTGGTGACTTACAATTAGGTCTGTGTCTTGTATCAGTGTTGAATGAGTGTGGCTTATGAGTCTGTAAGTGTTTCTTGGTTGGACATGTGAGCAGTAGGCATCAATCTAGAGTTAACCCATAGCGTAGTACCTTGTAACAATAGTTCTATAATAGGTGCCATTGTAGTTAGTATTGGTACTATAGGTAGAAGGAGGAGTAAGAGTATCAGATGGTTCCAGAAGTTAGTATCAAAGTCAGCATGCCAGTCCTGGATGGTCGTGAATTCATGTAGTTGGATGATCTATGTAAACAATTAAGTATCGAGAAAATTGTATAAAAAAATTAATGGAGCATGATATTCAATTTAATGATTGATTACTTGGGTGTATCAAGAGTAAAGAAATATATATGCATAAAAGGGTATTAATGAGTGTGCCATGGGTAGAGAAATATCAAGATTGATCATGAAAGGTATGAAGTGTATCACAGATTAGTGTAACAGTCTGTAAATGATTAAAAAGGGAGATACTTATACATCAATTGAGATATAGAACCATAGGCCTGCCTTTGAGAGTGAAGTGGAGCATGTGTATTATATAAGTTAATAACTAGTGCGAATGATCGTGAGTTCTAATAAGTTTGATGAGGTGATCTAATGATGAAGCTAGTGTTACCATACCAACAGTACTAATATTTCTACATCGAGGATTAGTTGAGCAAGGTGCTAATAACAGTAAGTACCTCGTGTGATGATATTAGATTGGTGTATCAGTTAATGTGGATAAAAAATTATTGGGAGTAATAGTGCAAGTAATCCGGGCAGTACAAATTTTAGTACACAGTTGAGGGTTGTAGACAATTGGTGTATTTGTGTGTATCTTTTGTGATAGAGACGGTGAGTATATATATGTATACTTAGATAGATGTGGATTTAAATTTCTAATTTGAAGATTGGAAATAAATTTCAAAATTTTGAGAATTTTTGAGGAGTTGAGATTTTATGTTATTAAAATTTTTGAGGATTCAAATTCAATTCAATAAACATAGTCAAAGCTATAAAGATTTTTGGAAGTGATTAAAAAATTTATTTCAATATTTGAATATTTAACTTTTGAGGAAAGTATATACATTTTATTTTAAATTGTTCGAGAAGTTAAATTTTGAGGATTTTATTTTGAGGATAAAATTTTATGGTGGGTAAGAAATGTATAATAGTATATGAGTGAATGAAGTGCATGTGTAAGGATATGTTGGCTTGAGCATGCCTGAGATGGCACTGCAAACTGACTTGGGTGTCCATCTAGAGTTGTATTAGAGAGAGAAGTACTTAGTGTAATGTGTTGCACTTGGTATGCACTTGAGTGATAAGAACAACTAGTATAAACAATTACAGTAGGTAAGAGAGTTAGCAGTGGGTGTGCTTGTAGTAGAAACAGTGGTACCTAAAGGGATAGAGGTATCAAACTTTGGATGCATTATTTGACATATGGTTGTGTTAGAAGGTTCTGTTCTGTTCTTTCCTTCTGTTCCTTTTCTGTCTATTTTATTGATTGATTGATTTCTTAGTACCGTAGTTTCTATCAATGATTCTCTTGCTAGAATGTAGTTAGTAGTACACCCCGACAGAGACTGCAATACCATGACAAAAGAGACCATAACCATGAATATTTTCTCTAGATTGCATATTGTATGACTGTAAGTAGGATTTTCTTATACCTTGATTGTTGGGGGTTTGACCGTAGTGAAGATTAATGAAGAGGTTATGACTGGACAAAGAGAGACAATGTGCCTTAAATTTCGAGGATAAACATTAATTTAAATAAAGAGTTGAGAATTTAATATGGCAGAATTGACAATTTTGTTAAATCTTTGATTTTTATGAAGATTAAGATATGATTGAATTGTCATTAAATTTTGAGAAATTTAAGAAGATTATCATTATATTTATTTGACTGCAAGATATAAATTTAAATTTATAATTGAAGGTGGTATTTGAATATTTAATAAGTATTACATTGTTGAGTATTGTGTGGAAAAAGAATCGAGAAATAAGATCACAATTGGATTGGTGTTTGAACTCAAATTTTGGGATGAGGATTTAAATTTTATAAATATGCATCGATTAGACTTAAATTAGAGGAGTAAGATGATTAATGGATTAGTGTTTGAAATTCAAACTATTCATATGATATTTTTTTAATATGCATTGATTGGATTTCAATTAGAGGATCGAATATTAAATTTTTGTATTCAGTCTTGGAGAAGATTATGATAAGAATGGAATTTGATTTTATATTTGAAGATTTTTAGGAATATGATATCTATAGAATTTTGAAGATCGTGAAATAACAATATGGATTTACTTCATGATTATATGGGTTGATGAATTTAAATTTTGATGGAAAATAAATAAATAAATACAACTATTGAGGATCTTAATTTTGAGGACGAATTTTTTTTTAAGGATGGTAGACTTGTCACTACCACATCCTAAAAATAGGGGTATTTTTGTCATTTTATATATTATAGGTATTGTGTGTATTTATTTTAAATAATTGCATGATATGTGTATATATATATGTGTATTATATAATGTTCTTAATGCATGAGTTAGTAGATTAGACCTAGAAGCCCACTAGTTGAACCTCTGACCGAAATATAGTGTTATGGATTTAATTTGTAATTTTTTGGATTAATTATTTAGCGTTATAATTAATTATTGTGATTTTATTTAATTGTTGTGCCTTACCGTTGCTTCAATATTTGGAGCGCTACCCTAGCTTTTGCCTTCCAACAAATTTTACACCTTGTCCTAGACGTGCCCGTCTTCCATTCTGACCCTTGTGTAACTCATAAATATGCTTCCTTGTGCTACATTTTAGTCGCACAATATTCGTCACAAACGTCTATATTTAATTCGATATAAAATTTAACTTTGTATCTTTATGCGTTCCAATCGAAATTGGAGACACAATCTTGACCCATTTTGTGCAACCCAAATTATGATAATATTCTACTCTGAGTTCTCTACGTCCATGAAACTTGTGTCTCAGCTAATTTTAATCCCATATACTTCCAATTTATTTTAGAACACCATTTATATTAATTTTAATTAAATTGATGTAAGGACCCAACTTGACCCAAAATTTGACCCAACACCAAACCAAACCCCCATTCACACCCTCGAGCTCTATACTAAACACCAAACATCCTTTCTAGCCACTACATCACACCAAACATGGTATTTTCTCTCATTAAATCTCAAAACCCACTTCTGTGCAATTTTTTAATTATTGAGGGCTTATTTGCAAAAGTGCAATGATGTGTCACCATCCTATTGGTCAAGACCCATGAAGAAATTAACCCTCTCCCCTTTGACCGTTCAACCCTCTCCCTCTCTCCTCCTTTTTGTTTGAATTTTCTCAATGTTGAATCATGGCCATCCATTTAAAATGGAGACATCCCCACCACACAACACCTTCACTTATATATATATATATATATATATATATATATATATATATATATATATATATATATATATATATATATTCCTCATCCTCAACCCTTTTCCCAAAGCAACCCCATCGCAAGGCTTGGCCGGCCCTAGTCCCTAGGAGGTCACCATCAACCTCTCATATATATATATATATATATATATATATATATATATATATATATATATATATATATATATATATATTCCTCATCCTTAACTCTTTTCCCAAAGCAACCCCATCGCAAGGCTTGGCCGGCCCTAATCCCTAGGAGGTCACCATCAACCTCTCTCCTCTCCTACATGCAACCCATCACCCTCCATATTATTTTCATTACCATCACCAACACCAAAACTCACCCTAAACCCTAAAACAACCCTAGACTTCATCCCTTCCCCGGCCAGTCCCCCTCGTCGGAGCTCTCTTCCGTCGGAGTAGCCTCCTCCCGCCGCCTTAAGCTGACGACCTGCTTCCTCCATGTTCTTCCCTGTCCAGCCCGACGAGCAGCCGTCGGATCCCCGAGAAGTCTCCCTCTCCATCTCCTTCCTCCCCACCTCGCCAACCCGTCCGGCCATCTCCTCCCTCGAACCCGCCTGAGCCCAGAGCTCCGCCTGCACCTTGCCATCCCGTCCTCCTGCGCTCGCCCAGTCGACCTCCTAGTCAGTCCTCCGCCGGCCTCCTCACCGACTTTATCTTCCCGAGCAACATAGCGACATCCCGACCTTTTCCTCCGCCGGATGGCCACGAACCCGACTTTCTAGCCACCACCATCGTTCACCTCATCTCCCCCAACGCCTCACCTCGGCTCGACTTCCCCTCATCGACCGGAGCCGACCCCGCTTGCCTGAACCGCTCCTCCTCTTCCCTCCTTCCTCCAGTGATCTCCCCAAGCTCGTCGGAGTCGACAGCTTCTACACCATCACCATTAACATCCCGATCCTTCGACCTCGTCGGACCACACCACCTCTCCTCCCTGATCAGTCCCCTCCTCGACTGAGCCCCACCTCCACCAGACTTCTCCTCCGCCTCGACACCCTGAGCACAGCCTATACCCCGCTGATCGCCTGAGCCTCGCCTTCATCATCACCATTGCCTTCACCATCATCTTCATCATAATCATCATCATCATCACCACCAATCATCGTCATCGTCATCATCGTCATCGGTGTCGTCATCGTCGATGTGTCCCACTTCGCAGGAAACGAACCACAATAGCCTACCTCGACTCCGTGTATGCACGCGCAGGTTCGTACCTGACCTCCTCCTTCATGATTTTGTACTTATAGTATATGTATTCATTTTAGTATATGTTTAGTATGTATATATATATATATATATATATATATATGAACTCCACTAATATATATACATATGTATATGTATTGTACATGTATCCCATTAGTATATGCTTGACATATATATATGTAGTATGAATTCAATTAGTGTATATACATATATATATATATATATATATATATATATTATATATGTAATTAATGGGTATACATATATATATATATATATTAATGTTATATGCTAGTTAAGACTATGTATATTTTTAGATGTACTAGGTGACCCTAGTGTAATTACGGATATTCCGTATTTACAGTTGACCATGCGACCCTGAGACTTGTGAGTCGACTGTCTGATCTTGCACAGCAATTACAGACGCGACATTCGTGCAATTAGACGCACACTTGACTCTAGTTGACCAGTGTCATACCTAGCGTAGCCCCTGAGTTCAGAGTATTTATGATTGTGTGTATGTTAGTGCGATGTCTGATGCAATATTAGATTATTTAATGATGTTTATAGGACTGTTGGATTTTTAGACAAGACCTCGGAAACCGAACATTGTTATTGCCAGCAGTAGGACCCCCAGGCGAGTATATTCTCTGACAGTTTTTATTATGTTGATTATCTCTATAATTCTAGTTGTATAGCGTACGTGATTCTGACACTGTTGTATACACGAGTTGGCATCATCGAGACCTGTCACGAGGAGTCATGATTTGGAATCCATCGTGCTAGCTGGGGGAACGGGAAAATATTAGTAGCTTATGTGATCATACCCAACTCTACATGAATCATAGCTCACCCACACCTCACGTCGGTGCAGCCTGACCATTACATGCCTCATAGCCTGTTATGTATGATTAGCCTGACTATTGCTTGCATCATATCTATTCGGATGGTTAGCCTGACCTTACATGAATCATAGCTAGTCATACATAGCAAGCCTGATCAGTCCCAAGCCGATCACATGTATGCTAATGTTACACACACTTAGCTAGATGTTCTTGACATGTATCTCTAGTATATTGATCTAGCATATCTACATGTTCTAGTTATTGTTCTAGTGTTTACTTATATTATAGTTCATGGTTCTAGCATGCACTTGTATTTCTATTCATAGCTAGATGTACATTGATGATGACATATGCTCCAGTACTTCATTATTCCAGTATTTTTTATTGCCAGTATTCATATCTATCTTGTATTTCTTTACACTGTATTATAGTTTTTGGAACTGCTGTTAGTGCATGTACTTCGTTCCATCCTGACTGGAAATATTTTTCCAGACTGTGACTTAGAGGACTTCTTTCCAGCGTACTTGGAGATTTGGATATTATTGATTGCAGGTTAGACTATTTTTGTTGTTTAAGACTTGTCTTGTATTTCATTTATTTAATCGATATCTCATCGTGCTTTAGTTATGTGATTGAGTATTCCATATTATATTGTGATATCTGTGTCTCCTTATGGAGTTGAATATTCGTGAGAGATTGATTAGATAGTATCATGCCCTAGACAGCGTTCTACCGTCGATGCTGCGGCGTAGGCTGGACGTACCCACGCACTCGTGTCCCTATACCGGGTGTGGGTCATGACACTCCCTACCAAAACCAAGTTGTAGCGCAAACTCAGTACATGTCGTACATCCTTGAGAATGAGCTTTTTACCAAGCTCCGTTGTCAAGTGCACATCATCGATGCCTACAACTGCAACTGTCCCCTTGTTGTCCATCTTCATACGTCCAAACCTGCTACCACGGTATGACGTGAAGATCCTCCTATATGGAGTGGCGTGATACGACGTCCCCGTGTCCATGACCCAATCGTCATCATGACACATGCCACAAGGTTCCTCTGCGTCGGTTGCTACGATGATGACATCTCCCATTGCCGTGAGATCCTCCTGATCATCCATGTATTTGGCCTTCTCAGCTTTGAGCTTCATGCAGTTCCTCTTGATATGACCCCTTTTGCCACGGTAATAGTAGCCCTCCTTGCGGTCCACAGTCACAAAATTTCGAGAACTTTCTCCTATCCTCGCATGTGACTTGGGTCTTCCCTTCCCGTAGGAAGCCACCAGAGAGGACTCCTGCGACGATTCCACTTGATTACGCCGGATCTCCTCGTTCAACAAGCTGCTTTTGACTGCCTCCATCGTGACAACTCTATCAGGAGCGGAGTTGCTCACCAACACCACCAACGTCTTCCAGCTTTTCGGTAGAGAACTTAAAAGCAGAAGGGCCTGAAGCTCATCCTCAATCACCATCTTCATCGCAGACAGCTGATTGATGATGCCATGAACCTCGTTCAGATGTTGTGCCACATGTGCACCCTTCGTGTACTTTGAGTTGGCGAATCAGAAATGCCTTGTTGCCAGCCGTCTTTCTTTCATACAACGAATGTAGCTTCTCCCACAATGCTTTTGCAGAACTCTCCATAGACACGTGGTGAAACACCGAGTCGTCCAGCCACTGGCGGATGAATCCAACAGCCTTTTGATCCAGTCGTTTCCAGTCATCAGCACCTTTGTCTGTCGGTTTTGCGCTATCGCCCTCCAACGGACCATGCAAGTCCTTGCACCAGAGTAGATCCTCCATCCTTGGCTTCCAAATTGCCTAGTTTCTCCCTGTGAGGGTGATCATATGAGTGTTCATCTGCTCCGTAGACAGTTGCACCTTTCATCTCGAGAAGAACCTGGCTCTGATACCACGTGTTGGGAACACGTGTGCTCTGATACCACGTGTTGGACGGGCAGCAGAAGAAACACTTTGCCAATCCACCTGAGATGACCAAACCAATCTACGAACACCAAGCACAGATAAAGACAAGTATATGGTGGTGACTACGTCACCTGGACAAATTCTAACCTTTATAACTCAGATAAAATTACAAGATTATAAAAACTCATGTTGAAATCCTTTGCCCTAATAGATTCAACCCCCTCACCACACTCAAGAAGAAAAGTAGAAGATTATAATTGAAATCACTCACCAACCTGTAGCAATCTCCCTAACCGAAGTTGATAACTCCTCGATTAGATCTCCTTCTTCCTTTTGTCTTAGATGACGAAGTCCTAAGAGCAAAGCACGTGCTTTCTCTTAGATTTTCTGTGGACGAGCACCCTGAATCTCCAACTTGTGCTTCTTCTTTGTGCCTCCACCCTCCTCCCTCCTCCCTATTTATAGGATGATAAACCTATTTTAGGGTTAGAAAACCCTAAAAATAGCCAACCATAAGATCCAGCCGTCCACTAGCATCCAACGGTCCAAAATATAACATAAAAATTCCAAAACACGAGGAGCCACCGCCGACACCGAACTCGGACCGAGTTTAGTTCAAAGGTTCTGGAACACCATACCGAGTTCGGCCCGAACTCGATCAGGGACCGAGTTCGGACCGAACTCTGCCCCATTCAGCATAATTGATTCCCAACAGTAACACATGCTGGAAATGAGGGTATAAGAGCATCATTAGTAGTTGGGACTCTCCAGTGCAATTTTGGGCCAAAAATTTCAAAAAAAAGATAAATGTAGAATGTGTTGGGTTTGTATGAGAATAGAAGGAAGATAAAGTGAGCTCCGGTCCAAAAGATTGTGTGGTCAAAAATTGATTTGGAAAAAATAAAATAGAATTTAGAATCTAGAAATTGGGAGGTCCAATCTTTAATATATATGGGTGGGATGGGATCGAAAATATAAAAATTAGAACTAGGGATAAGACTTACTATTCTATAAAATGAGCTCCTGCATATTGAATCTACAATCTAGAATGTGGGATGTGATTTACTAATGATGCTCTAATGGAAAAGAAATAAAAATAAAATTTAGAATATAAACTTTCTAATTAAACAAAGCTGATATAAAATTTTGGGCCTAAACGCTAATTAACCCATAATTATATCATGCAACGCTAAGATAAATGTTTGCATGTGTCGTATTATATTCATAATATAAGTTACTGATCTTTCTCATTATTATAGCAAATCATAAAAAAATAAAAGGCTAAATTATAACTTGATACCCTCAACTATCCAAAATGTTCAATTTAACACTATCAACTTTGACAGGTATTAATTTGATATTCTGAAAAAAAATGATCAAATTATCCCTCTCTCTCTCTCTCTCTCTCTCCTACCCCTCCCCCCCTCCTTCTCCGACTCCGACGACCGGAGGAGTGGGGGACATAGCAGCGACGCCGGCGCGGACGGACGCGAGCGCCGGCAGACGAGTCCGTCGTTGACGTAGGTGGGCGCAGACGCTGACGTGGGCGGCACGGGCGCGGGCGACGCTGGTGCGGAAGAAGGAGAGGGGACTACTGGAGAAGGAGAGGGGGAGGGATAATTTTGTCTTTTTTTAAATTTTGGATATCAGTATAAAAAATATTATATAGTTGAGGGTATCAAATTTATAACTATTAAAGTTGATGGTATCAAATTGAATATTCTGGATAGTTTAGATATAAGTTATAATTTAGCCAAAATAAAATTAAAGAAAGACTGTACTGCTGAAATTTGGACACCTTTTAAAAGACAAGTGCTGAAAGGAATCTTGTGCGAACATGACAAGACCAGATGTAACACAGCATTGACGATGACTGACTTGGGAAACACGGTTGTTTTTTTCTTCTGCTTTTCCAAAAAGCAGCCTCCATTTCTAACTTTCAAAAAGTCCCTGTTGCCTATAGACAAGACTGTCTAGTATGGAACACAGCATTAACTACGACCTGTGCGCACGCAGCAATGTGCTTCTCCTTCCTTTTGTGTCCTAAACTTCTTCTATTCTTAAGCCTACTTTTCTTCATTGTATAGAATATAGACTAGCTAGCTAGGTTTCTTCTGAGATCCAGAATATATGTCCAGCCATAGAGTGAGGTCACCTCAATTGGAGTCTGTCAGGTTTGTGGAAGAGGGAAAGAAACATGGAAGAAGACCATCACATCTCAAAATTACGATAGATAGATAGCTGTAGCAGAGCAGAGATCAAATTTGTGGTTTGAGTTCATTAGAAGACCATCACATCACACCCCACTTCATTACAAGACGACCTTCAAGTTTCCAAGTCAAGCTTGATGTTGATGTTGGCCTATTGGCATCAGTAAGGGACCTTCAACATCGATCCCCAGGGCATGTTTCATTGCCCGAAAGTTGGCCGAAATTGCCAACTTTTTCGAGTCACCCCTAACCGTCGCTCCCGCCATACATACAACACTGTAAGAAAACTGTGGATTTTGTCTCTTTATGAGAATTTTATTTCCATTCTTGCGAAGGTTTTTTGACAAATTTTTTTCTAGATCTGCTCCTAGATCTGCTAGTAGATCTACATGATCTACTTGGCTCTTGTAGATCTCGTGCAACATTTCTGCAGATTAGATTCGGAGGAGTTGACCACATGTTAAATGAATGGGTTTTTTCTAGCATGGACACCACACGAACATCACAGTATGAATATAAACTTCTCCCTCAGTTTTCTTATTTTCTCTGGAACATACATCAACCATACCGAACCTCAAAGTTCTGGTTCTTTGCATAAGTATATTGATTATAAATAGCAACAATAACACCTCGACTTTGTGTTAGTTGTCAAAATGTAGCTATATTGGAACTTTGTTCAGAATGTCCTTGGGGGCGGGTATTCAGTCTGTAGGTGGAGACTTTGTGTGTCTTGTATGGAACCTTCAAGTTATTGATTCATTAGAGATATTTATGAACTGATACTCACTGACAGCACTGTAAAGAAAATGGTTTTTGTTTGTTGTTAATGTTGGTATATTATAATGTATTAGGAAGTTTTATTTAAGATGGAGGATTGTAAGACGATATATATATATATATATATATATATATATATATATATATATATTATTAATAAAATATAGAACTCCAAAATATTCTACATGGTATCAGAGCACAAATCCTAGCCGTCACAAACCCTAGCAGCCAAACCCTAGCCGCCGCCACCGCTGCCGCCACCGCCGCCGCACCGCTCACCCACCACCACCGCCGCCACCACACTTCCGCCACCACCGCGAAGCCGCGACTCCTGCGGAGCCCGCAGGAGCCTTCTGCCTCGGTTCCCGGCGTCTCCCGCGGGTCGTTCCGGACGTTGACATCGAAGGCATAGATCCGATGGGGGAGAGGCATGATCGGGTTTAGGAGAGGACGAAGAGTATGAACGTGAATCGTGGGACATGTGTGAGGTGATCGAAGAAGAGGAGGATCGATGGAGGAGATCATCTAGAAGTTGGACCCTGCGGAGGTCGCAACGTTGATGAAACTAATGAAATTGTCGGCTGGTGAGAGCGCGACACGAACACCGACGAAGTTTGAGCTTCCCTCCATCGATATGAAGCTTGATGGACCGGCCACCTACTTGAGTTGGTCACGACGGGTGAGGAGAACCCTCGCAGGGAAGAACCTGAAGGGTTTCTTGTCAGGAGAGAAGACAGAGCCAGATGAGGGCTCGGCAGGACGCGACGAGTGAAAGTCCACTCATATGGTGATATACATTTGGATCCTCAATTCGTTAGTCCAGTCGATCGCCGCTACAGTGGATGGCCTTGAGATGGTAAAGGACGTGTGAGAGAAGTTGAGGAGGACCTACGATGATGTGGAAAATAACTTGAGGGTTTTCCAGATCAAGGGGGAGATCGAAGACACCGTACAGGGAGAGAAGAAGGTGCAGGAGTATGCCACGAAGTTGGAGCGTCTGTGGTTGGATTACGATCACTTCTCAGATCGGTCGAGCTGCGATGACCCAAAGTGTAAGGAGAGACAGATATGTCTGCAGGAGAGGACGATGAAGTTTCTTAAGGGGCTGGCCGCAGTGTTTGCTCAGAGGACAACACTACTTCTAGCCCAACCGAAGATCCCTACACTTGAGGAGGCTATCTCGGCCATGATCCAGGAGGAGACTCGCATCAAGCTGCAGGCAGGGACATGTGGTCCTCCTGAAGTGAAGTCAGCACTGACGGTTGCCAATTCAGGCGGCACATGACCTAAGGGAGACCCCCGGCAGTGTTACAACTGCGGGAAGGTGGGCCATCTGAGGTATGCTTGCACCAAACCACCCAAGGAGGGAGATTCAAGTGGTGGACGTGGACAGTTTGGAGGATGTGGTCGTGGTCGTGGGGGTCGACGGGGTGGTCGAGGTGGTTATCGGGCAAACCTGTTGGTAGCAGAAGGCGAGAAGGGAACTGATGGTGCCTATACTGAGGAGGATCAGACACTGTTGGGCATGCTGGAGGTACTCAGGAGAAAACAGAGAGCGCCAAGCAATGGAGACAGGAGGAGTGGGACTGAGGAGGCGTCCACCTCAGTCTTCGCCAGAGGCAACGCTGCCATGTATGCCTATCCATCGGAAGGTACTAACTACTCACTCGCCCTTGCATCTATGTCTTCCCTTAGATCGTCAGACTAGATTGTCGATTCGAGTGCGTCTCGACATGTGACAGGGAATGCTAGTGAGTTCTCTTCCTACATTCACCTAGCATCGGCAGACAACATTCAAACAGCCAATGGTAATTTTCAGCCAGTAGTCGGTAAGGGTACTGTCGATTGTACAGGTTCGGTAAAATCATCCAATATTTTGTATGCTCCTTCTTTTTCAGTCATTATTTTGTCAATTAGTTCTATAATCCTTTAACTAAAATGAATTGTCTTTTTTGATATTCCTAAGATGATCTTCCAGGAGAAGGAGACGAGACAAAGACTTGGGACTGGCACTTGGGATGATGTATTGTGGTACCTGGATCGGGAAGGGCTAGATTCGGCATTGGTGTCTGTGGCAGAGAGGGCAGGAATGGGAAGACCGAAGATGAGTGCCGAGGATACACTGATACTCCACCACAGGCGGTTGGGGCACTCCTTTTTTGGTATTTTGAGTATGTTGTATCCATCTATTTATGAGAGCAAATAAGGAGAAACTAGTATGTGATGCATGTGATTTAGGCAAACTTACTAGGAGCTCATATGTTAGTGCGGGCCATAGGAGCTCTTCTGTTTTTGATATTATAGATTCTGATATTTGGGGGCCGTGCGCCATAACTACTATGAATGGTTACAAGTATTTCGTTTCTTTTATTGATTGTTCCTCTCGTGTCACCTGGCTGTATTTGATGAAGAATAAGAGTGATGTCTTTGCATGTTTCCGGGACTTTCATAAACATGTCCAGATTCAATACAGAGCAGTGGTGAAGGTACTGAGGTCTGAAAATGGGACAAAGCATACCAACAAAGCACTTAAGGAATATCTGTCAGCCCAAGAGATACAGCATCAGACCATCTGTGCATGCACACCAGCACATAATGGAGTGACAGAAAGGAAGAACAGACACCTTCTGGAGGTGGCAAGGAGCAAGATGATCGCCATGAATGTCCCACAGAGTCTGTGGTGGCATGCAGTATTGACAACAGCTCAACTGATCAACATGATGCCCTCGAAAGTACTGGGATGGAAGTCTCCATGTGAGATATTGTAAGAAAATAATACTGGGATACCCCCGCTGAAGGTGTTTGGCTGCGTATGTTTTGTGAAGGACAACAAACCGTCTGTTGGAAAACTTGACCCTAGAGCAGTAAAGTGTCTTCGTGGGCTATTCGGTGACTCAGAAGGGGTACGTGTGCTGAAGCCCAGTAGAGAAGAAGAGGTTTATGAGCATGGATGTTCACTTCAGGGAGCTTGAGCCATACTATCGTCAGGAGGGAACCTCATCCATGGACAACTCACCTGACACTGAGAGTATAAGGCGAGAGGGAGATTTGTGAGAGTTTGGTGACCGATTTAGGAGTATGGCATGGAGGAACGGTTGAGGAGGAGAGTGAAGAGGAACAGGGGGAGGAGATTGAGATGTGTACTGTACCTAACAATTGGCAGGTTGCCAAGAACGATCCAAAGTGGAAAGCGGCGATGCACGAGGATTTAGGGGCTCTTGAGAAGAATCATACTTGGGAACTAGTAAAACTGCCAGAGGGGGAGAGGACAGTCGGATGCAAGTGGATTTTTACTGTGAAGCAGAACCCATATGGACAGGTTGAGCGCTACAAGGCTCGACTGGTGGAAAAATGATACAGTCAGGCGTACGACATTGACTACGACGAGACTTTTGCACCAGTGGCGAAGATGAGCACCGTCAGGGCCCTGATTTTTTTGGCAGCGAATGATGGATGGAAGCTACACCAACTGGATGTGAAGAATGCGTTTCTTCATGGAGATCTAGTGGAGGAGGTGTACATGGAGATACCACCAGGATTCTGCACTGATAAGACAGTGGACAAGGTCTGCAGGTTGAAGAAGTCCCTCTATGGACTGAAGCAGTCTCCTCGAGCATGGTTTGACAGATTTAGGAGGACGATCATAGGGATATAATATCGGCAGATCAGCGCTGATCACACTGTGTTTTTTCTTCGAAGTGGAGGCCACATCACCATACTTGCGGTGTATATGGACGATATGATTATCACATGAGATGATGAGCAGGAGATTGCCCGACTCAAGGGAAAGCTTGGCAAGGAGTTTGAAGTGAAGGACCTTGGCCTTTTTCGGTACTTTCTTGGGATTGAGATTGCTCGAGAAGCAGAGGGGATTGTTCTTTCTCAGAGGAAGTATGCGCTGGACCTTCTCACAGAGACATGGATGTTGGGATGCAATCCTGCAGCGACGCCGATCAATCAGAGGTTCAAGCTGTATGCTGAGACTGGAGAACCAGTTGACCGGGACAGATACCATAGACTGGTGGACAAGTTGATCTATTTGAGCCACACACGTCCTGATATCTGCTTTGCAGTGAGTGTGGTGAGCCGCTACATGCATGACCCAAGGAAGGGTCATATGGACGCAGTGTACCAGATTCTGAGATACTTGAAGGGTGTCCCCGGAAATGGGCTGATATTCAGGAAGAATGATCACGTGAGTATCGAGGGCTACTGTGACTCTGATTGATTGGGCTAACTGTCCTGATGACAGGAGGTCTACCTCGGGCTATTGCATATTTGTAGGAGGCAACTTGGTCTCTTGGAGGAGTAAGAAGCAGTCAGTGATGGCCAGATCGACAGCTGAAGCGGAGTACAGAGCTATGGCCTTGGGAGTTGCAGGGCTGTTATGGATGAAGAGTATGCTGGTGGAGCTAAAGCTGGATCAAAGAGCCAAGATGAAGCTGTGGTGTGACAACTAGTCAGCCATCAGTATCTCCAACAATCCAGTGCAGCATGACAGGACCAAACACATCGAGATCGATAGGTTCTTCATTAAGGAGAAGTTGGACAGTGGACTACTGGAGCTAGGCCACGTTCCAACCAAGGATCATGTAGCAGACAGTCTGACCAAGGGACTTAGTTCTGTAGATATGATTAAAGGATGAGACAAGATGGGCTTAGTGAATATCTTTCGTCCATCTTGAGGAAGAGTGTTGGTATATTAGAATGTATTAGAAGATTTTATGTAAGATGGAGGGTTATATATATATATATATATATATATATATATATATATATATATATATATATATCCAAGAGATTATTAATAAAATATAGAACTCCAAAATATTCTACACTTAAGATGAGTAGTTGATTTCTCTTTTGATAACTGATACTCACTGATACATTATCAGAGAGATTTACGAAGGTTATGCATGGCATCAATTTTACTCTATAAATGATTTAGTTTGTATGTAATAAGCCATCCTTGTGCAGACACTGATTTAGTTTTCATCTGCAGACAGTTTTATAGAGCTAAGTTTACAATTTTACAAACATAGTTATATTTTTCAGAGCCAATTTTTCAATGTTTGAGACCTGGGTATGTCTATTAAATTGGTTAAGCAGATAATTATTGTTTTACATGGACCCGAACATCTGGATGCTTGATACATTGATGCTTGGTACCTGAAAATAAATATGAAATTTAAATCTTTTCAAGTGGAATAAATGCCCAATTAAAATTTGAGGTTATGCATGATACTAGTTGCTTAGATCAAAAAAATTTATACATCATTTTTTTAATGATATTTACTCCTTGTGATTTTTTTGATCATTTATGTAATACTATTAATACTATTACCATGGGTGTCATTTTGTATCTGGTTATATATGTCAACGCTAAAGACGTGTACTATACACTATGAAGTATCTCCTATGTATATATTATATTTAATGCACATCTTTAATTTAATATTACTCTTAATCGATTGCTAATTTGTGTATTCTGTGCACTTCTTTAATGCAGGGCTCACTTGGAAATGCAAGAGAAATTGCTACGGGATATGATTCCTTGGAGCCATATGGAAATGCAAGAGAAATTGCTAAGAGGTTTAGACAATGATGAGTTGGTTGAGAAAATCTGAGTCTAAATCACTACATGTGGCGATGATGAGTAGGAATATAATTCCTTGGAGCCATATGGAGTATGTCCCTTCAAAACACAAGCTTTTAGGTTGATGGCAGCCCCTTTCGCTTTTGTGAAATGGCCGGAGGTAGTCAACATATTAGCTTTTATTCTCATGAGGAACACTATCTCTTAGGTTGATGGAAGCCCCTTTTACTTTTGTGAAATGGCCGGAGGTAGTCAACATATTAGTTTTTAGTCCCATGAGGAACCCAAGCTTTTAGGTTGAAGGCTTCCCCTTTCACTTTTGTGAAATGGCCGGAGGTAGTCAACGTATTAGCTTCGATTTTGACAATGATGAGTAGGGTGAATACTGTGAGTCGAAATCAAACATATGACAATGATGACTGAGTAGGGTGACTCCTCTGAGCCATATTTTTTTTGTCCCTTCACACCCAACTTAGTCCAATCAGTTTTCATGATGACTGGGTTTAAAATTGATGGGTGAATACTCAGTTTTTTTAGTATCACTGAGTATCACTTGTAAGGTGTCGATTTGAACGGTGCAAAATTGGGACACTTTTTAAAGACAATAATGTTGAAAGGAATCTTCTGCTAACATGATCGAACACAACATGCATGACTCGTGGATTGATTGGTTTTGCTTCTGCTTTTTCAAAAACCAGCCTCCATTTCCTACTTCCATAAAAATCCATAAGTGCTTCTGCCTCTGCCTCTGCCTCTATATAAGTGGAAGGGAAATGAGTATGAGAGTATAATCAATCATATATATATATATATATATATATATATATTCCCATCAATACCATACCATACCTGTGTGCAGGTAGCAATGTGCTCCTCCTTCCTTTTGTGTCCTAAAGTAGCATCTTCTTCTACCATTCTAATTCTACTAGTTCTCTTCTTCTTCATCATTCCACACCACCACCACCATCTCCATGTCATGTCTGCTCCAGCTATACTATCACTGTTGATATGGTATGTTGGGTGTCATATTTAAGTATAGTATAAGCAAATGGGAATATCCTGAGGACATATTTGGGATGCCAGAATATGTTACAGGATATTCCATTATGAGATTATTGTCATAATGATTGAGATCATTGTATTAATGACTGTAAGGCTATATAATGCCAATGAGACAATAAAAAAAAACAACTAATTTCAACATGGTATCAAAGTCAAGTTTCCATAAATCCTAGCCGTCACCAAGCTTCCACAAACCCACAGGAGGATTTCCTAGATCTCCTCCACCGAACTCTTCCACGCCCCCCCTTCTTCCCTTCTCTTCTCCATCCTTCGCAGGCCGCCCTTCGCTGTTGCTGCCCCGTCCCGCTACTGCTGCGGCTACTACTGCTGCTGCTGCTGCGACGGCAGCTGTGACATGCGTGCTGCCGCCTCCTCCGCACCAGCACGAGACAACGCCTAATAGGGATGCCTAGATCTGAAAAAAGGGGGAACATGTTCGGATCTAGGAGCGGACGACGAGGACGAGCGTGAGTCGTGGAGCGGACGTGACGTGATTGGATAGACGACGCATCGATGGAGGAGATCATCAAGAAGCTAGATTCTGCAGAGGTGGCGACGTTGATGAAGTTGTTGACGATGTCGGCTGGTGAGAACACGACACGAGCGTCGCTGGAGTTGAAGCTTCCCTCCATCGATCTGAAATTAGATGGACCAGCCACCTATCTGAGTTGGTCACGGCGGGTGAGAAAAACCCTCGCAGGAAAAAACATGGAGGGGTTCCTGACGGGCGAGACGACAGAGCCGGACGAGGGCTCGACAGGACGCGATGAGTGGAAGTCCACTCATATGGTGATCTACATCTGGCTTCTCAACTCCTTAGTCCAGTCTATTGCCGCCACAGTAGACGGTATTGAGATGGTGAAAGATGTGTGAGAGAAGTTGAGAAGGACCTATGATGGTGTGGGGAACAACTTACGGGTCTTCCAGATAAAGGGGGAGATTGATGACACCGTACAGGGAGAGAAGACGGTGCAGGAGTATGCCACGGAGTTGGAGCGCCTGTGGTTGGATTATGATCACTCCTCAGATTGGGTGAGCTGCGGGGACCCTAAGTGTAAGGAGAGACAGGTGTGTCTGCAGGAGAGGACGATGAAGTTCCTCAAAGGCTGACTGTAGCTTTCGCACAGAGGACGTCCCTACTTCTAGCCCAACCAAAGATCCCTAGCCTTGAGGAGGCTATCTCAGCCATGATCCAGGAGGAGACACGCATCAGGCTGCAAGCCGGGACATGTGGTCCCCCCGAAGCAAAGTCAGCACTAGCGATTACCGGCTCAGGTAACACAGGATCTAAGGGAGAGCCCTGGCAGCATAACCGGCAGTGCTACAACTGTGGGGAGATGGGTCATCATCGGTATGCTTGTACCAAACCACCTAGGGAGGGAGATTCAGGTGGTGGATGAGGACCGTTCGGCGGACGAGGATATAATGGAGGACGTGGTCGTGGTCGAGGGGGTAGACGAGGCGGCCGAGGAGGTTATCGGGCGAACCTCCTGATATCAGAAGGGAACGGAGAAGCTGATGGCACCTTTACCGTGGAGGACCAGGCACTGGGAGACATGAGGAGTAGAACAGAGGAGGCGTCCACCTCATTCTTTGTTAGGGGCAACGCTGCCATGTATGCCCATCCATCAGAAGGTACTGACGAATCACTTGCCCTTGCGTCTATCTCTTCCCTTAAATCATTAGACTGGATTATCGACTCGGGAGCATCTCGGCATGTGACGGGGAATGCTAGTGAGTTTTCTTCCTACACTCACCTAGCATCAGCAGACAGCATTCAGACAGCTGATGGCACTTTCCAGCCAGTGGTCGGTAAGGGTACTGTTAATTGTACAGGTTCAGTAAGATTATCCAATGTTTTATATGTTCCATCCTTTCCAGTCAGTCTCTTGTCCATTAGTTCTATAATCCTCCAACTTAAATGCATTGTTTCTTTTGATATTCCTAAGGTGACCTTCCAGGAGAAAGGGACAGGACGAAAACTTGGGACCGGCACTTGGCATGAGGGACTGTGGTACCTAGATCGAGAAGGACTGGACTCAGCATTGGTATCTATGGCAGAGAAGGCTGGCATGGAAGGACTGCAGCAGAGGACTGAGGATACCTTGATACTCCATCATCGGAGGATGGGACATTCTTCCTTTGATACTCTAAGTAAGTTGTATCCAGAGATTTATGCAAAAACAAATAAAGAGAAATTAGTATGTGATGCATGCGAGTTAGGAAAACTTACTAGGAGCTCATATGTTGGCAAAGGTCATAGGAGTATTTTTGCTTTTGAGGTAGTACATTCTGATGTCTGGGGTCCATGTGCTACTATTATTATGAATGGTTATAAGTACTTTGTTTCTTTCATTGAGTGTGTCTCTCGTGTTACCTGGTTATATTTGATGAAAAATAAGAATGATGTACCTGCTTGTTTTCGGGATTTCCATAAGCATGTCCAGACTCAGTACAAAGCAGTTGTGAAGGTACTGAGGTCTGATAATCGAACGGAGTATACCAACATGACGCTTGCAGAATACTTGTCAGCACACGGAATACAGCATCAGACCACCTGTGCATACACACCAGCACAAAATGGAGTTGCAGAAAGGAAAAACAGACACCTTCTGGAGGTCGCAAGAAGTATGATGATCGATATGAATGTCCCACAGAGTCTGTGGGGGCATGCAGTGTTGACAGCAGCTCAACTCATCAACAGGATGCCCTCGAAGGTCCTCGGATGGAAGTTCCCATGTGAGGTATTGCAAGGCAATAATAGTGGGCTTTTTATAAGGGCACTACCATATTTACTTGGGGCTAGCCCAGGATTGGGGCTAGCCCATTAATGAGCAAAGTTTATTCACACTAGCCCATTAGTTTACTCATACTAGCCCACTTTGAAACCCTTCTTCCCAAACACTCCCAAATCCTCCCCACCCTACCGGAGCCCTCCCCCCTCCCGCCGTCCTCCTCCGCCTCCTCCCCCGTCCTCCACCGCAGCCTCCCGTCGTCGCCTCCCGTCGTCGTCGCCGTCAAAACCAAAAAAGAAAATGAAAAAATAGAAGAACTGTCAAAATTTGACATATATGTTGATTTTTAGGACTGTCAAAATTTTGACAGTCCTAAAAATTCAACATATATTTTTAGGACTGTCAAGCTTTTGACAGTCCTACAGTCCTACCAATTGGAAGGACTGTCAAAATTTTGACAGTCCTAAATTTTTTGACATTGACAGTCGACAGTCTAAAAATCATGATCTAAAAATTTTGACTGTCAAAATTTGACATATATGTTGATTTTTAGGACTGTCAAAATTTTGACAGTCCTATCAATTGGAAGTACTGTCAAAATTTTGACAGTCCTAAAAATTCAACATATATTTTTAGGACTGTCAAACTTTTGACAGTCCTTCCCATTGGTAGGACTGTCAAAATTTTGACAGTCCTAAATTTTTTTCTGTTAATTTATTTTTGTTAATTGTTGGGGGGGGGGGGGGCAATTTGAAAATATCCTTAAAATTTCTATCCTTAAAATTTGTTAAAGTATTCTGTTATTTAAAATAGTAAATTTATTATTGGTACATTAAATATTTTGTAAAAAAAAAAATTACCAAAAGTAAAATTTGGAGGTCGAAACATCAGTTTTTTGCGATTCTAAAAATTTGGGAAGTCCGTCAAACGATGAAACAGTTTATCCCGAAGTACTTTTCCATACGGTCATTTTGGCACAAACTGGAGCTTGTTTCGATCTCCCAGTCAAAAGTTATGATACTTTAAAGTTTTATATTTTATATTTTTGCCTGTAATATGTACGTCTTACTTCGAATAAAAATTCTCTCTACACGAATTGTGTTACTCTCGTCGAAAAATACAAATCGACCTATTGTGTGACGAAAAACGATTTGAAAACAAATAGTTATGGCCGTTTGAAGTCTGATCGACGGCAAACGTAATATTCGTACGGTAGATTTTTTTTTTTTTGGTTCAATGATAACATATTTTATTTTGGATGTTAAACTAAATAAAAAAAATCAAAATCCAAAACTAACTAAATAGAAATAAACTAAAAAAAAATCCTGACAATTAAAATGAGGACTGTCAAAATTTTGACAGTCCTTATTGTTTGTGGGACTATCAAAATCCTGACAGTCCTAGTTTTATATAAAATTTTCAGTGGATTAAAATTAGGATTGACAGTCCACATAGCTTGTGGGACTGTCAAAATTATGACAGTCCTAACAATTTGTAGGACTCAAAATTTTGACAGTCCTTACAAGTGGTAGGACTGTCAAAATTTTGACAGTCCTGATTATAACAGCCCAGAGTAACTTTTAGGATGGCAAACTTGTAATTTTTTGTAAATTTCCAATGGGCTAGCCCCGAGTAAAATGTGTAGTGCCCTTATAATTATCCTAATAGTGGGATACTCCCACTGAAGGTGTTTGGGTGTGTGTGTTTTGTGAAGGACAACAGGCCATCAGTTGGGAAACTTGACCCTAGAGCGGTCAAATGCATCTTCGTAGGCTACTCGGCGACCCAGAAGGGGTATGTGTGCTGGAGTCCAGTAGAGAAGAAGAAGTTTGTCAGTATGGATGTCCACTTTCGGGAGCATGAGCCATACTACCGCCAGGACGGAACTTCACACAACACGCCTAATACTGCCAGTATTAGGCGAGAGGGGGAGATGGAGAACTTGGTGGTAACCGATTTAGAAGTTTGGCATGGAGGCACGGAGAAGGGACAAGAAGGTGAAGGTGTTAGGCCTACGGCTCAGGGAGAGTTACTTACCTACAACAGAAGAGAAGCAAACTGCAGGACCAGTACCGACAGTGCCAGTGCCAGTGCCAAGTCCCTTGCCTGCGTTCGTCCCAACTCCTGAGGCACCGACACCAACCCCCCTTCAGGTGATACCCCCTCCTTCACAAGATATCATTCCTCCTACTTCTACTCCTCCCACACCACTATCTGTACGGAGGACCACTCGCAGCAATGCAGGAAATCCTCCAAACAGATATGGTTGGGATATTGCTCAGTTTGTTTCTTATGACCATATCCCTTCTTCTCATGGAGCATTTATAGTATCTTTGGATAGTATTACTGTACCTAACAATTGGCAGGATGCCAAGAACGATCCGAAGTGGAAAGCGGCAATGCACGAGGAGTTGGGAGCTCTAGAGAAGAACCACACTTGGGAGCTTGTGAGACTGCCAGAGGGGAAGAGAGCATTTGGATGCAAGTGGGTCTTTACCGTGAAGCAGAACCCAGATGGACAGGTTGAGCGCTACAAAGTTCGACTAGTAGCCAAAGGATACAGTCAGACGTACGACATCGACTATGACGAGACCTTTGCACCAGTTGCAAAGATGAGCACTGTCAGGACTCTGATTTCTCTGGCAGCGAATGGTGGATGGAAGCTACACCAACTGGATGTGAAGAATGCGTTTCTTCACGGAGATCTAGTGGAGGAGGTGTACATGGAGATACCACCAGGATTTGGCACCAATCAGACAGTGGGCAAGGTCTGCAGGTTGAAGAAGTCCCTCTATGGACTGAAGCAGTCTCCTCGAGCGTGGTTTGACAGATTCAGAAGGGCGATGATAGGGATGGGATATCAGCAGATCAATGCTGATCATACTGTGTTCTTCCGTCGGAGTGGAGGCCACATCACCATGCTTGCGGTGTATGTGGACGATATGATTATCACAGGAGATGATGAGCAGGAGATCGCCCAACTCAAAGGAAAGCTTGGCAAGGAATTCGAGGTGAAGGATCTCGGCCTTCTTCGGTACTTCCTTGGGATTGAGATTGCTCGAGAAGCAGAGGGGATTGTTCTCTCTCAAAGGAAGTATGCACTGGACCTTCTCACAGAAACTGGGATGTTGGGGTGCAAACCTGCAGCGACACCAATAGATCAGAGGTTCAAGATTGATGCTGAGGCTGGAGAACCAGTTGATCGGGACAGATACCAGAGACTGGTTGGCAAGTTGATCTATTTGAGCCACACACGTCCTGATATCTGCTTTGCAGTAAGTATGGTGAGCCGCTACATGCATGACCCACGGAAGGGTCATATGGATGCAGTGTACCAGATTCTGAGGTACTTGAAAGGTGCTCCCGGGAAGGGACTAATATTCAGGAAGAACAATCACGTGAGCATCGAGGGCTACTGTGATTCTGACTTGGCTAGTTGTGCTGATGACAGGAGGTCTACCTCGGGATATTGCATATTTGTAGGAGGTAACTTGGTCTCCTGGAGGAGTAAGAAGCAGTCTGTGGTGGCCAGATCGACAGCTGAAGCAGAGTACAGAGCTATGGCCTTGGGAGTTGCAGAGCTGCTATGGTTGAAGAATATGCTGGTGGAGCTGAAGCTGGATCAAGGAGCCAAGATGAAGCTGTGGTGTGACAATCAGTCAGCTATTAGTATCGCCAACAATCCAGTACATCATGACAGGACCAAACACATCGCGATTGATAGATTCTTCATCAAAGAGAAGTTGGATAGTGGATTACTGGAGCTTGGCCATGTTCCAACCAGGGATCAAGTAGCAGATGGACTAACCAAGGGACTCGCCTCAGTGAGCATGATTAGAGGATGTGACAAGATGGGCTTAGTGAATATCTTTCACCCATCTTGAGGGGGAGTGTTGATATGGTATGTTGGGTGTCATATTTAAGTATAGTATAAGCACATGGGAATATCCTGAGGACATATTTGGGATGCCAGAATATGTTACAGGATATTCCATTATGAGATTATTGTCATAATGATTGAGATCATTGTATTAATGACTGTAAGGCTATATAATGCCAATGAGACAATAAAAAAAAAAAAACTAATTTCAACAATCACCAAAACACAACAATGTAACTGACTGATCTTCTCTCCTCTTTTTCAAGTACAAGTTCTCCCTCGATCCCCGTGGAGTCTTTGCTACGTGGAATGACACCCTTCCTTTTTGCTGTTGGCTGGGTGTCGTTTGTGGCCATAGGCATCTGTTAGGCCCCTTTCCGTGTCGATTGGGATTTGGGGGTGATCTAACAATGTGTGACATGATTAATGGTGGAAACAGAGGTTCAAGGAAGAAGAATTAGGGTTTATTCATTGAAGAGGGCTTTGTCTACAAGGAAGAGAAGGAGAAAGAAGATCTAGAAGCTAAGTACAAATTCATACATGACTCTTTTACAATTCCTTTCCCTTATTTATACTGCTACTAACTCTTATTCTTGATTCTGACAGTTGGATGGCAGTTGAGGTTGTTATGCTGAGCTGTTCTCTCTCTTGAGCTGATGAAGCAATGTATTGGCAGTTGGTACAGTTGGCATTGGCAGTTGGTACAGTTGGCTGTATGTGACTGTGGCAGTTGGTACAGTTGGATCTGTTACTTCTAATACCTGTCCCTGATATGTTTGTGTCTTCCTGTGTCCTCCAAGTGTCATCCCTGTACCTGTGTCCTCTCAGGTCTTACATAGGGAAGGTATGTATCAGCATCCAGAGAGCACTACAAGAAAAAAGCTTTTCTTGACGGTTTATTTATTGACGGTCGTACTTTCTTTTTGTTGGCGATGGCAGGAATCTGTTGGTTGGATGGATTTGGCTCACAAGGAAACATAGGGTTTGGAATTCCCATGGAGCCAGCCCCAAATTGTGGTAAATGATGAAAACCAAGAGATGAGGGGGTACTGTGGGTGTGTACTGAGATGTATAAGGGGTTTGTAATGGTGGTGGAGGTGGGGGTGGAGGTGGAGCCATGGGTGTTGCTGGTGGTAGAGTTTCACCTCCTCCTCTAGTTCTCATTAACATCTCCAACATTCTATCGATTTTGGAACTGTTTTCTAACATTCTGTCGAATTTGGAGTTGGGGTTGGGGTTGAGGACTGTACCTTCAGCAAACGTTCCTCCTCAGTGACACTCCGTCGGCCCTCCGGTGATCCTCGGCGAGAACTCCGGCTGCTCGAGCCGACTTCTGGACTGGTTTCAAGAATCGGTTCGAGTGGCACTGATACCAAATTGTTAGATCCCTTCCCAATTTGGTTAGGAATTGGGGGAGATCTAACAGTATGAGATATTTTGATGGCAGAAATTGAGAATTGAACACACTCAAATTGGTAGAAAGAAACTAGGGTTTTATTGAGATCTATGAACGATTACAACACTCTAATGCTAAGGAAGAAGAAGAAAGAAAGATTACAGATGAGTACATTTTCCATAGTTTCTTCTCATGCTTTACATCTATTTATATTGTTCTGATACTCTGCTGATACCCCTGGCAGTTAGGCGGTTAGTGGCTGAACTGGATATGGCTGAGCTGGATATGTTGACGTGGATCGTTGCTGACTGGATCCTCCTTGCTGCTACACTGGAGTCTGCTATCTGCTGCTGAAATAAGTATCAGTTAACTGATAGACAAATGCCACTGCTACTGGTATACTCAAATGCTACTGCTCCTCTTCAGTTAAGCTAATTGCTAGTTAGGCTAAGGAATTAGGCTAAGTAATTGGTAATGTACGTATCAGCTGCTGCTCCACATTGTTCCTGTCTCAGCCGAGGTAAGGGTTTAAGTTTTGTTTATTACATAATTTTAGTTTTGGAAAATGGTAAGGATTGTGCCATGGTTTTATACATAAAATTAATGCTTATAAGGTGTTCGAGTTTATGCTGGTAAGTTTCTAGCCTGCTAGAAATTTATGCTTGTAAGGTGTTCGAGTTTATGCTTGTAAGGTTCTTATGAAACTGACACTACTGGTATCCCTTAAGACAATGTCCCAAAGAGCACATGTAGGCACTTCATGTATATGGGCTTCATTAGCTATCTGATTGCTTTCTCTTGATATGTTAGTTACCTTATTGAAGAAGGAAAAGAGAAGGGCAATGCAGTCCTAGGTGATTCTTCACAGCTGAAGCAGGCTGGAGAAAATTCACTATGTTGTTAAATGCATATAAGTAGTATGTACACATACCAGTGGTCCAAGTGATCCTTGTCCCATAGATAGTCGTTAGATGCACATATATACATATTCTTATTCAGTACAAAATAATTTACTATCCATGTCCCATATTGTTTCCAAAAGTTTTTTCTTCAACACAAAACTCTTTTAAGTACGAACCTATAATTGTAAAATGGATGTAGTTGGAACAGTTGAACTTAAGGAAACCACCAGAAGAGAAAAATAGATTATAAGCTTTACTTACAAAAATATCTTTGTTGTTCAGAAGATCCTTTACTTGTAATTTGATGTTGTCCAAAATAATATCTTTATTTTCTATATCATCATCAAAATCTTTAAATATTTGTGCATATCTGCTATTTAATTCCTCCATATACCTCTCCAAAACCGAGAAGTTCAGGTCAAGAGACTGGACCTTCTGCAGTAGTATCTTAAGAACAAGTGTCCCCAGGCATTCTTCCAACTTTGAAAGGCATGTGAGACTAAAAATGTTATTATGCAATAAATGAATTCCTCTTCCCACGCCTTTGAAAGCTATGTACCAATTTAAATATAATCTTATAGATAAGCATTTACCAACCTTGAAAGGCCTGTGAGGATAAGATGGGCAATGTGCACAACTTAACACTGAGATAGGATGATGCAAATAAGATCACCTAATTTCCCATAAGAGGAAGTATAAGACGAATTTGGATGATGTTGAGAATACAGTATCTGGAAATAAGCCTGAAACTCAGGAGCAAGATAATTCTTCTGCCATGAAGAAACCATGGGTAGTTTAATCGGATGATCTCTACAATCAGTTTGTTGGTATTGTGAACCAACTCAGAGTTGATAGTAACTATTTTCATGTCCAAGTTATTAATGCCATATGGAGTTTGTAAGGGAGATTTAAAATGGTCTTACACGAATTTACATTAAAATCTAATTCTTTGTCACTTGTAGAAGTTGTTCCGAAAAAAATCCTCGAGTTGATGAATGTACCTGGGCTCAGAAGGGAAAACGTCGCCAGTCACCTTCAGGTACACAACAAAAACTTTCCATGAAATGTTTACATGTATCTGTCTTTAATTATTGCTTTAGGACTTGTAACAATTGTGAGAAACTTGCTACGAACTTGTATATCCTCATTTATTCCTTAATTTTTTTGTTTTAATGATTATGCTTAATAGAACCTGGGGCTTTTCAGTCCAATCAAAGGTCTCAATACTGTTGAACCCTTCACTAAGCAAATACGAGGAAATGAAACTAGTTTAGTCGATTATCATTCCTGAAGTCTTTAACTCAACAATAATTACAAAGAAAGAGAATAATAATAATTACAAAGAAAGAGTATAACAAAATGAAAATAGCATCTAACAAAATAATCCCTCCCATTTGCCTATGCTTGATCATTACTCAAGCCTACATCGAATCATTTGTTCCAATACTCTTAACAATAATAACAAAGAAAGAGTATAACTCACCATTTGGGAGTAATGTAAATCATCTCACCTTCTTCCAACACAGTCCATAAATTCCAGATTTTCCGCCCTACGAAATTCTTTAACATTAAGGTTATCAGTGTCACTGTCAACCTGGAGAAAAAAATGAACATTGTAAAAGACTTGGTAAGTAGATTTTAAAGCTACCAACTAAAGGAGAACTAATAACACTGACACAATATATATATATATATATATATATATATATTTGGTTACTTTATCCATATATATATTTTTTCGGGAGCCGCTAGGGCTTGGCGATTTCGCGCCGCCCCCGAGCTTAGACCCCTTGCCCATGGCAGCGGCCGTGGCAGCTCTGCCCCCCCCCCCTACATGGGGGCTGCCCACCCCCCCCCCCCCCACCCCCCCAAGGCCGCCGGCCCCACCGCCTCACGCCGCCCATCCTCTCCCCCCCCCCTCTCCCCTCCTCTTCCCTTGTCATCCAGCCCGCTTCACACCCCCTCCTCTCGACGTCCCCAACCTTCCGCTCCCGCTCACTCCCTCCCCATCCTCCCCCCAGCCCCTTTCTCCCTCTCCTTCCACCCCCCGCCCCTATCCCCCCCCTTTCCGTCGCTTTCCACCCCGCGTCCCTCCACCCTACCCAGCTCCTCCCCCTTTCCATTTCCTGCCCTCTCGTTTCTCGTCCCGGTCCCTCCCGGCCGCACCCAAGCCCAGCCCGCCATCGCAGACCCTTCCCCCACCTCCAACCCCGCGTTCCCCAACCTCCTCCCCCCGCCTCCTCCCGCTTCCCCTCTGCACCCCCCCTCTCGACCCACTCCCCTCCATCCTCGGCCACCCTCTTCCCCCGGCCTACTTCCCCCACGCCCTCCGCGCCATGCCGCTCATTCGTGGACGTGGTGAAAGTCGCTCCTCTGACCTCGCCTCCCTCTCCTCCCTTTCGCTTCCCCCCGTCCTTCCGTCTACGAAGGTGCCCCCGCGGTCTCCTTTTCAGCAGAGGAAATCGAAGCCCTAGTCGTCCACTTCCGGCTAGCCCTCGTCGAAAAATTCTTCCATTCTCGCCCTCCAGTGGAGAAAATCCGCAGAGCAATCTCAGAGTTGGGGTTCTCAGGACCCGTCACTTCGGGAGTCCTTGACTCGAAACACATCCTCATCAGACCGAGCCTTGAGGACGACTTCCTTAGACTGCGCTCTCGCGACGTGTGGTACATCAACAATTCGCCCATGAGGATCTTCAAATGGGACACTAACTTCTCCCCCCATCGAGAATCCTCCATCGCCCCGGTGTGGACGTCATTCCCAGACCTCCCTCCCCATCTGTTCGATCAGGAAGCTCTTTTCATACTGGCAGCTAGCTACATTCGGCTTCCCGCTTAAGGTGGACACAGCTGCTGTAACGCAGATCCGTCCGAGTAGGGCCCACGTCCTAGTCAAGGTGGACGTTAGTATCCCACTACCTTCCAGATTGTGCATCATCCTCCCAGGAGATAGTAGCAGATGGCAAGCTATAGAATTTGAAAAACATCCAGTTTATTGCCACCTGTGCCTCCACCAAGGCCACTCGTCCTCTTACTGCAAAGTAGCCTCCCAAACCACCCCTCATCCCTCCCTTTTCCCCTGCTCCTCCAACAAGGGCAACCCCTCCGGCAACTTCAGAACCCGCGGCAGGTCCCGATCCAGGAGAAGAACCGCTCTCCCCCCCTCTCGCACCTCAGTCATTGCCGATCCCTCCCTATCCCCCTCCTGCTCAAGCTCCCGCATCTCTCTCTTTAGAGCCTCGCCCTCCCCCCTCGCCTCTCGGCAGCGTCCCCCAAGAACGCCCTCTTGTTATCTAGGCCCTCTCACCTCACCCTTCCCCTTCCGCTTCCGTCTCGGAAGACGCCATCATCCTATTCTCCCCCCAATAGGCAGCCATCGACATCGTCCCCTATCCGATCCCTGGTAGCAGCCCTGTCGCAGAGGCACTGTCCTTCTCCAACTCCTGGGCCATCCTCGCCGACCTCCCTCTCGATCAGGAAGGCTCCCCAGGAATCGATGAGCTCCAGCTCCTCCTCGAGTCACCTCCTTCCAGTAGTCACAGACCCTCCGGTTCCGACCACGTCCCTGATCAGACCTCTCCCGCTGCCACCAAGTGCAGTTTCAACTTCTACAAGCAAATCAAGCAGAAGTACCAGTCTCATCCCTCCCCGATGACCCTTCGATCGGCATCAAAAATCGAGCGCAGGAAACCCAAGAAGTATCAATGATCAGTATATTAATGTGGAACGCAAGATGCATCGCTAGTAAGCAAACCTTGAACAAACTCAAAGCTTTTCGCAAACTCCACGCTTTCTCCATCCTGGCGCTCATCGAGGCTAATGTGTCCACTTCAAAGATCGATCAATTCAAGCTCAAACTCGGCTTCCCCAATCAATTCCAACAACATCTGGATCTTCTTCACCAATGATATCTCCAGTCGCTTAGTCGACGACCACGAACAGGCCCTATCGGTTGAATTCAACCACCCCCTCCTTTGCAACAAGACCTTTCTCTCCGTCATCCACGGTGGTTCGACCAAGATTCGACGCAGAGAACTGTTGAACCATTTTATGCTGCTCAAAGACACTCACCTCGACGCACCATGGATCTGCGGAGGCGACTTTAACGCCATCACGTGCCAATCCGAAAAGTCCGGAGGGAACCCATCCTCCTTCAGCTCCTCCAACGAGTTCAACCAATTCATTTTCGATGCGCAATTGGTATCTGTTCCATTCTCGGTCAACGAGTTCACTTGGACCAATGCACGCGAGAGCCCCCACAAGCAGCAATCTCGCTTAGACAGAATCCTCACCAACCAACTCTGGGTCGACACCGTCCACTCCTCGGCAGTCACCCACCTCAACCGGTTCGAATCAGATCACTCTCCTCTATTGTTTGTCATAACCGCCTCCAAACCTAAGTTCAAGAAGAGCTTCAAGTTCCAGAATTTCTGGAGAGATCACGCAGACTACCCCAAGGTGGTCTCCAACGCTTGGAACTCTATCTACTACATCAACCCGCTGATCCGCATCGCCCTTAGGCTCAAAGAAACTCTCAAAGCTCTCTCCAAGTGGAGCCGACAAGCCTTCGACGACATCTTCCAAGTCGTTCGAGTAGCCGAGGATGAAGCGGCAAGAGCGGAAGTATCTTACGACCGCTCCAACACCCCAGAGCTCCGGACTTTAGCTAACGCTGCCACCGCAACCCTCAAACGGAGGCTAGATACTGAAGCCACCTTTTGGCGTCAGAAGGCCCGCATCCGATGGGACTTGGACGGTGACAGAAACTCCAGCTTCTTCCACGCATGCGTTAGGCAGAAAATGAACAAACTCTTCATCCACTCGATCCAAGACAACGAAGGCAATCTCTTGACCAACTCCGACGCCATCAGTGCAGAAGCGACCAATTTCTTCTCCGCCTTATTCACCAAAGAGCAGGTGAACCTTCATTCCAGGTTCAACGACATCACCTCTCCCCCCCCCACCTCATCTCAAAAGCAGACAACCAACTCTTACCCCGGTAGACGACGTGGAGGTTCATTCTGCGGCAAAAGGACTTAACCTAGACAACGCCTCCGGCCCCGATGGGTTTTGAGGCGCTTTATTCATCCACAGTTGGGCCCTCATCAAGGAAGATGTGGTTGAAGCGGCTCGAGGCTTCATGGAAGGTCTCCAACTTCCGAGATCCACTTCCAGCACCCTGCTCGTCTTAATCCCAAAGAAGCCCAATCCAGTCTCTTTTTCAGAGTTTCGCCCCATCAGTTTATGCAACTTCATCAACAAAGTCATCTCTAAAGTCATTGCCAATCGTATGGCCGATCTCCTCTCCAAGATTATTTCTGAAGAACAGAGCGGATTCATCCGCGGTCGCAACATCGTGGATAACATCGTTCTCGCCCAAGAATTGGTTAATACCATGGGAGGCAACAACCGATGAGGTAACATCGTCATCAAACTCGATATAGAAAAAGCATACGACCGAGTAGAGTGGCAACATCTGACTAAAGTCCTCCATAGATTCGGATTCGCCGAACCATGTATCGACACTATCTGGCGAGCCGTTAGCAACTCATGGTTTTCCACGATCATTAACGGAGAGGCTTTCAGTTTCTTCAAGGCGTTCCGAGGAGTTCGCCAAGGAGATCCTCTATCGTCCACCCTTTTCATCATCTTCGCGGAAGCCTTGAGTCGTAACCTTATAGCCCTCGACAACTGATCTAGCATCTACAGATTTCACACAACGAGTGGGTGCTTGATAGTTTCCCATTTAACCTTCGCCGACGACATCATTCTGTTCTCATTGGGGGATAAGCGAGCAGTTAGACAGATAAGACTCCTCCTCAGATACGAAGCCGCATCAGGCCAAAAGATCATCACCTGCAAGAGCAAATCCTACATCCATCCTTACGCCGAGCCGTCAGCCCTCCGTGCACTCTTCGACGGCCTTGGATTCGAGGTGCTATCTCCTCCCTTCACTTATCTCGGCTGTCCATTATCGGTTGGTAGGAGAAACTCAGCTCTATTCGAACCCCTCATCAACAAGATCCGGAACAAAATCGCCGGCTGGAACAACAATTTCCTCTCTCTTGGAGGGAAACTAATCCTCATCCAGCACGTGCTCAACTCCATCGCCGTATACATCTTAACGGCTTGCTCCCCCCTCTAAATGTCATCAACACCATCAAGAAACTTTTCAAAACTTTTCTTTGGGGGAGAATGCAGGGTCAGACTCGCAGGAAATGGGCAAGTTGGGACACCATCGCGAGGGCCAATGTTGAAAGCGGTTTCGAGATCCATAGTCTCCACGATACAACCCAAGCCTTCTCTATCAAATTGTGTTGGAACCTGAGAAAGCAATCTTCCCTCTGGTCTTGGTTCTTTCGCGCGCGATACTTCTCGCATTGACACCCCTCCTCCGCCACTGCCAACAGCAACGCCTCCTTCGTCTGGCGCAGATTGATCAAAGGGAGAGAGAGAGAGGAGAAGCCCACATTCAGGTGAAATTAGGCAACGGAGAGGCAGACGTTCTCGGGGACAACTGGTATGGGATTGGCCGACTGTCCTCTCGCATCGATCCTTGCCCAGTAAGAGTGGTCAACGAGCTCTGGGACGATCAGAGGCAGTGGCGACTCGATCTCATTCAAGCTACCTTCGGGCAGTCCGCAGTTGATGCTTTGCAGCAGTCCCCCCCCCCCACCCCCCCACAACCGGGCGACGTCGACGAGATCCTATGGAACGCTGCCCCCGGCGGCAGCTTCTCTTTGGCATCAGCGTGCCGCATAGTGCATACCCCGAAGCTCGGCCCTCAAGCCCCATTTCCTGTCTGGAACTCCGTCATCCTGAAGAAATGGTCCATTCTTGCCTGGTGGGTCGTTCGTGGTAAGCTTCCGACTGACGACGTTTTGCAGAGCATGGGATTCTCCCTAGCTTCCTCCTGCCATTGTTGCCGAGACCATCTCTCACATCCTCCATGACGGAAAAGACGCCACTTTCGTGTGGGACCACTTCGTGCTCAATCTGAGAATGCCCCGCCCCGCCTCTTCCCTTCAACAACGGTTTTTCGACTGGGGAGACACGCATAACTCCTCCTATAAGTGATGTGTGGCAAACGCCATCCTCTGGGTTCTTTGGAAGAATAGAAACAAAGCGAGGTACGAAAGGACCCCCCCCCCCCCCCCCCCCCCCTTCTCTCTCCTTTCCAGAGAGGTCGACAGGCAAGTCCTGAAAGCTAAGGCGCGTCTCAGTCCCAACGGCTAGAGCTCCTTCAGGTTTTGGTTTTGGTTTGTGGGTATACTTTTTGTTTTACTCCGGTGAGGCCATCCAGACGTTTTTTGTGCTCGTTTCTCAGGCCAGCGTCCTCCCTGACGCTTTTTGATCTATAATATTCTCTCCTTTTTCAATATATATATATATATATATATATATATATATATATATTTGGTTGGTTACTTTTATGACTAATTAGTAGATGTTGGTTAGCTGATGGTGGAATTGACCTATGATATGCTACTGTCATAAGGGGATAGTAGTTAACACATTATGTATTACGGAAATTTTCGTACAAAGCATAGAATTTTAAAAAATTGCAACCAAAGCACAAATGTTTAAAATATTCCAAAATTACACATTTACTAGTGTGTGTGTACGTAGCCCGTTGGGAACGCAGGCAGACACCCACGGGGCCGGCAGGTTCAAGCACCACCCCCGCGCCGGGAGTGTATCCTGCGATGGTATCCTTTCATGAAGAAAATGTTTCGTGAGAGGATGTAATGATTCATTGAAAATAGGAAATGGTTGGTGAGAGGATGTACTGGTTCATTTAAAAGAGTATATATATATATATATATATATATATATATATATATATATATATATATATATATTGAAAGCAAATTACCATTTTACCCATTATTCATAATTTTTGGGATAAATGTATTTATACTAATTAAGAAGGGAAAAATTGTAAACAAAATTTGTGGTTGGCTTCAAAATGTGTTCTGGTTCTATAGTGGTATAGATGAGGTCATTGTTGAAGTTGCAATTGAGATTATATGAGTGCCAAGCTGACTCGCTGAGACCCTCTGGGCTTAAGGGGAAAAAAAAAGTTTTGTAGTGAAGGTTCCTGTAAGAGGCTATAGATCAAGGTCTTGGAGATTGATTCATAACACTTGAGCGTGGGAGATGACAGTTTTTAGTAAAGATGTGCCACCCTTTTTATTTAAGGCATTGATTTGCAGTAGCTGATATTCATACATTTAAGAGGATTATAGTTAGTGATGCTTTTTGCATTGTTTTAGTCTTTTGTTCTCTTGATTATTTTCTTCTGCTTATATGTTCTAAGCCACTTTCAAAATTTTCCCTTCATTGTTTTTCCATCAGCTATTGGTACCATTTTTACACTAATGCATATAAACATACTATTGGTAAGGATCTCAAATTCAAAGCTGGTTATGATTCTGAGGTGCGACTTGGATGGGCATCTCTCTGGGTAAGCCCATCTTTACTATATCAACTTGTTTAAGTGAGATAAAATGGTATCTGCATTAGTTCTACTATAAGCAAAATGTTCTGCCAACTTAGCCAAAGATGCCACGCTAAACTATTAAATAACTGTTTGCATGGCTATTTAAAGATAACATGATTGAGGATATGCTATTGCCTATAACATTAGATTGATGCTTCCCCTCCTCTTCTAAATTTGTGACTACAAGTTTCAAGATATTTCTAAAGAAATTTCTCACTTCCAGGAAATTAGATTCTGTAAGTTTTCTACTTGCTTTTACCAAGGTTCACAATATCGGGATCGGCATTGGACCTTCCTATGAGTATTGGGATCGGCGGTTTTGGAAAAAATATTTTATACATTTACACATAACTTTACGTATTTTCTTTGTTGTTTTTAGTAGCTTTGAATGAAATAGTAGTCACCATTTGAAATTGAATGAAATAGTAGTCAACCTTATTGATTTGTTTATTGCGATAGATTAAGTTTTCTTCTTTTACATGTTTTTACAACTTTATTGTGCTTTTACACACAATACTCTTTGTCGAGTTGACTGGTCCAATGTCGGTATCGGTCACTATTGATATCAGTCAATATCGGATCGGGACATGCCAAATCGTATTGGTATCAGCCGTATTGGGTCAGTATCGGACGATACTGAAAACTATGATTTTTTTTACCCCAAACATGTGAATGATGCACTAGTAGCAAACTAGTAATCACTTGATTTTCATTTATTATATTAGTGTTTTCCACTTAGCTTTGGGAGTTTTAGTCCCACATTGAAAAAACACCAATGTGTATATCTTAATATATAGCTATGCATAGTATTGGTATATGCACATGGGGTGGTGGCCCCGTGTGGGTTGAGTTTCCTAGAGGGATTAAGTGTGAACTCCATTATGACAATCTTTGTTTTGTCACCACCTTTGAGAAGTTTTCCTTAGGAGCTAAGACCTTAGGAGCTTAGCGACTCGGACTCGGGCATGGGCTCAAGGGTGCAAAGTGGCGCTTTGTTGGCACACTTTGCACTTAGCACGTCAGCATCGTTGCATGGCGCTCGTGCGCTCCTTTATGCACGAGTTGCATGCACGGTTGCTAGCTCGGGCGCATGCTTCGTAGCACTATGCGGCCAAAGCTCACTTCAGCATCGTCGCATGACGCTCGTGCACTCCTCTATGCGAGAGTTGCATGCACGGTTGCTAGTTCGGACGCATGCTTTGTGGCGCATGCGGCCTGACGCTATGCGGCCAAGGCACTAGGCGGCCAGGGGTTATGCGGCCTGGCGTTATGAGGCCAGGGGCTATGCGGCCAGGCGCTATGCAGCCAGGTTTTTTGTGGCTAGGCGTTATGCTGCCTGGGGATATGTTGCCTGGCGCTATGCGACTAGGTTTGGATGAGCGAGTTGCATGTGGAGGGGACATGGTCTGTTATAGGCGGTGCATGCGGCGCATGGTTTTCTATGCCTTTCGGAATATGTGGCGCATGCGACGCAAGAGGCTACTTTCAGCAATTGGCGGAGCTGTCTGCCTCGAACAGTACAGCGTGACCGGCGACGCATGCGGCGAGGGCGACGCGTGCTGCTTTGATACCCAGATTTTGGGGGATCTGGTCGGTCAGTGCATATGCGGCCTAGAGTTTCCTCAAGCCGCATAGATGTGTTTTCCTCTGTATATAGAGGACCTCCTCTTTCATTTAAGAGAGAAAAAATAGATGGAAAAACCGTGAACACCAGATATATGCGGCCCAGAGTCTCCCTCTCACATGGTGTTTTTCGAGTATTTTTCGAAGGTGACATTGAGCGTTCCAGAAGTTCATTTATGAACTTGCTGGTTCCTGGAGATCGTTTGTACGGCGAATCTTTCTTTGAGCAACGGTGGTTTTGACCACCCTAGCAAGGAGCTTTTCTTCAGCCTTTTATTTGCTTCGTTCTTTCTTATTGTAGGGTCTGCGAATGTAAAGAGAAGAATATTTTCTTGTTGCTTGCTGTAATTTTCATTATCTTCGGAGTTTGATTGTAACTTGTTCTTGGTTCATGCTTCGTTGGAATCGAGATATATCAGATGAGGAACTCTTGTGTGAATCTCTGATCTCGACGACAACTTGGGTTCCAATAGAGAGCGGACCTTCGGGTCTCGCTAGTAGCTCTGCTATGGCCCGCGTTCTACCATCTTTGATCCACCTCGGGACTAACAATCTCAAAGCAATATCCGAAGAAAGATGTAGAATATCCGATCAAATCTTCTCGGCAACAAGTTTTCACAAACTTGAGAAGATTGACGGGATACACTTCGAACATTTGGATGAGAGAAGGAGTCCTTTGTCAAATGTTGAACGTGAGTTATCGGAACCTACAATTTTCCAGGATGGAGGAGTTAGCGTTTGAAGGATGCGCATTCCAGTTGGAAGGAAGATTACATGATGACCAAGGATTGCAAAGTTTGCGCATGACAGGACTTAACGCAAGACAGTTCTTGGCGGTTAGCAAGACTTGGCCGCATGGTAGTCTCTTGCCGCATGGAAGTCTCTTACCGCATGGAAGCACATTGAAGGTCTTGGCGCATGGCAGAGCTGGTCGCATAGTATCTTATGCGCATGGTCGTCTCTGCGCATGGCAAGACTGGCGCATGGTGGCCTAGGTGCATAAAAGTCACTGCACTAGACAGGACTTGGCGCATGGCTGGAATTGAAGCTTGAAGCAGAACCAATTCAAACCAATATACCAAGGTATAACTAAACTTGGTTCCTTTGATTACTTAACTTGGTTGCTATGATTGCGCATGTTGAGTCATCAAGCGTGGTTACTGACTGGTAGGTAGATACTGGTGCATCTGGCCACGCATGCTCTGGAAAAGAGCAGTTCACTAAGGAAGAGCACTATCTTAGAAGAAGGTCTCTATGGCGAACAAGTGTCAAGAAGAAGATCTAGGGATCAGGATTATGATTCAGGACTTCCGACTTGAGGAAGAGATTGCTCTTATTGAGTTGTGACGCATCTGACTAAGACATGTTTTTTCCAACAAAGATGTCTAGTTCAGGGATATCTCCAAGATATGGTAGTAAGGAGGTGGAGAGACGTGATGGCTATGTTCAGACTATGTTCAGACATAGGTAGTCAGAAAACCGTTTAGACGAATGACTACAAGTACATATCCTATGGAGCTGGTGCGCTCAGATATCTGTGACTTCTATTCTCCACAAAGGGCCGGGTTGAAGTTTATCACTTTTTTCTTCGACGGTTTCTCAAAAAATGCGTTCACCTATCTTCTCATAATTGAAGGATGAAACGTTCGAGATCCTCAGGGACTTCAAGTTTGGAGCTGAGCGTCATACCATTCTACAACTCAATAGACTCAGAAGTGATCAAGACGAAGTGCATTGTTCTTTGGATTCACATTGTTCAGCTTAGAACATGGAATTGAGTATGGAACATGTATCGTTCTTTGGATTCACATCGTTCAACTTAGAACATGGAATTGACTATGGAACATGCATCGTTCTTTGGATTCACATCGTTCAGCTCAGAACATGAAATTGACTATGAAATATCTTCGTACTCTCCTAGTCCATTGAAGGTGCAGATAGGAAGGACCTGCAGTTGACAGTAATGATAATTTCTATATTGTTGTACAAAGGGTCTTCTAGATTGTCTCAGGGAGAAGGTTGCACTTACGGTCATGTCCTAAGTACCTTTCGTCACTTCTGAAGTAACTCTGGTTCAAAGTCAGATCCACATAAATATCATTCGAATGTGGGGGATTTTGGCATATGAGTAATCAGCTAGAGTTGTTGGCACTTCTGTAGAAGAAGACGTAGTCCAGGAAGGAGTTGTCTTTTAAGAGACAACATTTGAACCACAACTCGAAGAGCTGTCAGCTAGAATAGTCAGGAGGTCGAAGGACCAAGGATGATCTTTTCACCTATCATATGGAGGTCGTTCCACTTACCAATGATGAGGTGATGAAGACTAGGGACTCGGTCTGCTAGGAGGAGGCAGTCCATGAAGAGATTGACCCATAACAACACTTGGATGTTGATCAATTTGCCTGAAGGAGCTAAACCTATCAGATGCTTATATATCATCAGTAGAAGAAAATGGAAGCAGACATAATAGTTGAGTTCAAGACTAGGCATATAGCCTAGGGGCTTTCTCAGATATAGGGGACTGAGTTCTGTGGCACCTCGTTGAAGGTGTCATATATCAGGATGATGATTGTCGTAGTTGCTATTCATAAACTGATTGTTTATCAGATAAAGGAAAGACATACATAAGAGATTCACGGACAACAGTCAGAATATTGTCATTCAGGTTTGAAGACAGTCTACGGGTTGGTGATATCTCAATACTGCATGAAGGAAATTCCAGGATATGGCAGCAGAAGTTTGACAAGTCATCTAGTCAAAGTTGTCACAGAATCAGCGAGACAGACAAGTGTGTGTACACAAAGTTCGCTGATAATAAAGGAGTCCTCTTTTGTATCTATGTGGACGACTTGCTAAATTCCAACCGTGGATATAGAAGTGTCACTAGAACGAAGATGTCCTTTTGTCCAGACTCAGGACATGGGATTGCGGATGTCATCCTAAGGATATAAGATAATTCGGATGCCAAGTATGCTTTTGCTCAGTCACAAGCTATCTGCATAAGAAGATTGGTCACACGCTTTGGGTATCAGGGTCGATACTCCTCAGGTATAACATGAAAATGAAGATGCCTAATCCAAGGGAAAGCATCAGACAGTTAGTGTACTCGAGCATCATCAGATGCATGATTCAAGCTGCGAGTACCACCAGGCCTGATATAGCTCTCACTGTAGAGATGCTGGGTCAGTTCACGAGCAGTATGCGTATTGTTGAACACTGAAAGCTGTGAAGAGAGTCATCTGTATTCTCAAGTGGACTCAGTGATATATCCTGCACTACAACAGTTATCCAGATATGATGGAAGGCTTCAGTTATGCCAGTTGGTGCTCAAAAAAGAAGAGTGAACGATCCACATGGGGACGTGACTTCTCAAGGAGTGGTGATGCTATATCGTGGAAGTCGAAGAAGCAGTCTTTACTCTCAGAGTTTTTTGCACTATTAGCTGCAACATATAAAGCATGACGGCTCTAGAAGCTCTCATATCTTCTTATGGTTAGTACACAGATTCGGGTGATACCAACATAATATGAAAACCAGAAAGCTGCAGAAGTGGCATCTATTCATCTCTTCAAAGGTCTGAAGAGAACTGTATAGATAAAACACAGAACACTGAATGAGCGCAGCCAGCATGGATCATTACAATGGTCAATGTTCGGAGCCAGGTGATTCTGGCAGATCTGTTCATGATAGGCCTCAAGAGCCAGTACAGAACACTGAATGAGCGCAGCTAGCATGGATCATTATAGTGGCTAAAAGATCGGAGTCAGATAAATCTGGCGGATCCGTTCATATTAGGCCTCAAGCGCCAGCTGATAGTAAGTACTATAAAGGAGCGTAGTACTCCATGCTACCGTCGAATTCCACCACCATGAGGTATCTCGACAGGGTAAAGCCTCGGCTTCGGTCCATATCACAGCGGCAGTATCACCGCATATAGTCAGCGTCAAGCACTATGAAGGAGCATAGTTCTCCATGTTACTGTGGGGTGACACCACCACGAGGTACCTTGACAGGGTAAAGCCTCGGCAGCGGTCCATGTCACAGTGGTAGTAACACCGTACATAGTCAAGGACAAATCAGATATGGGCTTGGAGGACCTCTGGTATTGCATCTCTACAATCCTACAATTTAGTTTTATGCTATTGGTTCAAAGAGAAATCTACCAGGCATATAGCTATTGGTTCAAGGGAGTACCATTGATCAGGAGAATATCAAGTACAGTGGGTAGTCCTCAGGGACATTGTGGGATACGTACCTGGAACCACTGTGGTGTACTATTTGTTCATGATCAGAACATTATTTGTGGGAGTGTCACACCCCAGTCCCAAAATACGTAGGACTAGGACACGTAAGCATGCCAGCCGCATGTATATGGCAACTCTAATATATGGAAACCATAACACATGCGTACGCTGTATCATGAACGATAATTCATAAGTGGTAAAAACTATCACAAGTCACAATGTATAATCTAATCTCATCCACAGAAATCAAATGAACAAATAACCAATATCTATGAAACTAGATCTCAATATAAGGTATCTAATGATGGTAGTCGGATGGAAACAAATCCACTACCGAACTAGAATATAAAAGCAAACACAACAATATAAGTACAACAACCAACAATCTGTGAGACTCGAAGGGAGAGCTCCTCGGAACATAAGTAACCAGTCTGGATCTGCGCTCCTGCGAATACTCGTGAACATCTACACCTGGAAAGGGATCAGGTCCTCAGAGGGACATAACAAGATACATAGAAGCATGCCATAAAGTAAATACTGTGAAAACTCAAGGGTGATCTAACCAGCTAAGTGAAATGCACTTTGAAGACAACCTTGGTACGTATGGGTAGGTGAAAAGTATAAAGCGTAGCGTCGAGCCAGAGGCTATGTATCTGGCATTAGCTGTAAACTGGATGCCAGATGTATATGCTGACTACATCACCGATCATGATAGCGCAGCTAGTAACCTCCGCCGGATGTATCAACAAGCATATACTCCCATAACCGGGTAACACTGATCCCATAACCGGGCAACACTGAGGCTCACGGACCCGCAGTTTACTCTGAAACTACGGCAACCAATTGTCTGTCCCATACGCCTACTAATTGTCTTTCCCGTCCAATGTCAATGTACAAGTCGCGAACACGAGGTGGACATCTCCTACTATAATGCAAGTCTCTAAAGAAATAAACAACTAATCTAAATACCGTCACATGTGCTGCTCACACCGATGGCCAGTCGAGAATGAGGCACGCGTCCCTACATGAACTCACTCTGTGACGTGTAATGATGCATGTCAAGGCCTGAGGAGTCATACCGATAACTCCTCAACTTTAGGTGGGTCCACTAGACACTAGGTCAGACCTTAGAAGCCAGAAGCGGGAGCGGGGACGGAAATAGGGGCAGAGAAGCGCGACTACTTAGAAAATTCTAAATTTGGAAGCGTGATGGGAGCGTGCACTAATAATTTTTTAATGTTTATTAATTATTGTTATCAAAATTTATAAATATCTTAAAATTTATTAGAATTTATAAAGTTCAGTTCAAAGTTACAGAGAGATCTTCCGCATGTTAATTTTTTATGACGTCAATGTAAGAAATCTTTAGTTTCTTGGTACTTTGATAAATGTGTATTGAAAATATTCCAATTTCTCTCACAAAATTCATGTCTTCTTCTAAAATTATGGTCATATTATGGGAAGCGATCATGTCGTCGGGGAAACGAGCTTCCGTTCCAGGAGAAACGAAGCTCCCGTCATCAGGGAAACGAGCTCCAAACGAGCTCCCAGGTAAGAAACGCCGAATCGAAGGTTCTTACTGAGATTCGTTGACCTCCTAGGAGTTTCTGGCTTCTAAGGGTCAGACACAAGTCCTAACGTCAACGCCTTCGTTGACTGCACCCGAGTCTCTCTCGGATGCGCACAGTTATATAATATAAACATGCAACTAATAATACATAATTTAAACAGTACACAAGGCAAGGTATACTTGCCTGGCAAGAAAGCTGCGAAGTACCAATAACCTGCTCCGGAAGTCGCGTAGAACAATCCAATAGATCTTTGGGGTCAGCGTGCACAGGCACGGGAATCGGGGGTGACTGTTGCGGTTTGTCTGGCAAGGGTGACGGGTTCACGATGACGACGATGACGAGGGTAATGACGATGAGATGATTAGGTTATGGTTAAGGTGATGATTAGGCCAAAGATGGTAGTTATGTTGATGATGGGGGGGTTATAATGGTGATGATGATTACAATGGTGATGATGATAGAATGATGATGAAAATTATGATAATGGTGGTGACGTGGATGATGACTGGGACGATGGTGATGATGTGGATGATAATAGTGAAGGAGGTGATGATGTGGTGATTGATGATGATGATGGGGTGAGTGTGATTATTATGATGACAGGGATGGTGATGACTAGGATGATGATGTGGATGCCGGTGATGACGAGGACGATGATGTGGACAATGGTGATGACGAGGATGAGATGTGGATGATGGTGATGACTAGGATGATGATGGGTGTTGATGATGATGTTAATAGCAATGGTGGCGGTGATGATAAAGTATGGTGGTGGTGACTGAACTTCGGCCAGGGGGGAGGTCCGGCCAGTGGAAGGAGGAGGAGGAGAGGACAGGAAGGTGGAAGAGGAGTTCAGGCAGGAGGAGGAGGTGTTCGTGCTGGTGGTATGGGGTTACTCCGGTCGTCGAGGAGTGGTGTAGAGGCGGGGGAAGTCGGAGGAGAAGGTGTAGAAGGTGGTGGTGGTGACGGGATCTGGCGGGTTGTCGTGATGGTGGAGGTGGACAGAGCAGGGAGGCTGGAGATCGACTCAGGCGGTCCGGGGTGGTTGGCTGGGTGCGGGTTGTCCTTGACTCCGGCGGAGGAAGGAGTAGTCGAGCGGGGGAGTTCGGTGGTTCAAACGAAGTCGTGGGTCCCTGGCGGTCTCCGGTCGACGAGGGCGGTGGAAGGAGGAGAGGAACTTGGAGGCGACGGTGGTGGAGTCTCGTCGAGACGGCGGGGAGGCAGCGGCTCGGGGGAAGTCGTGGAGGAGTGCAGGGTGGACGTGGACTCGGCGGACTGCTGCCCAGGCCGAGGGGGACTGGTCGAAGCGAGGCGGAGGATGAGGCGATGGGTCGACGAGGATAATGCTCAGGCGAGGGGGTCGTCCGGTGGGACTCCGGCGGGTGAAGTGGGGAAGGAGGTGAACAGTAATGTAAAGGGGGAGGTCGACTGAAAGTTAGATTTAGGTTTTGGGTTTGAGAAATAAAGAAAAAAAAGAAAAAGGAAGGTTGTATTTATATGTACACGGGGTTGGGTTGACCTAGGAATAGTTGACTTTGGTCAACATCCTCCTTGGGATGGGCTTGGGCTCACATGAGGATGTTTGGAGGGCCATAATTGCATTGTTTAAATGCAAGGATTGATTTAAAATAAAGGGGGCGATGTTGCGCGTTGCAAATCCCGAAAATTATGGAAAAATTCCTATGAAGGGGAAAGTTGGATTTCTTCATGTATTGTCCAATGGTGTGGACACCTTAATGAAATTTTGCATAAAAGCGCCCAACAATTGGAAAAATTGCACAAAGATGAAAATTTGGTTTTAATTAATTAAATTACCGCGCAATGTGTTTTGGAGATAATTTGAAGTACATGAAGATAAAATTAGGTGGGACACATGTGTCATGGACATAGAGGATTCAGAGTAGAATTTTATCATAAAATCGGGTTGCACAAAATTGTCAAGATTGTGTCTCCAATTTCGATTGGAACGCACAAGGATACAAGGTCGTATTTTATTTCGAATTAAGAAATAATGTCCGCGACGTTTATTGTGCGACTAAAATGTAGCACAAGAGAGCATAATTATAAGTTACACAAAGGTCAGAATGGTAGGCGGGCACGTCTAGGACAAGGTTGTAAAATTTGTAGATCGGCAATGACTAGTGTAGTGCTCCAATTATCGAAGCAACGGAAAGGTGCGCTAAACGATATAAATATTGTATAGTTAAATCAAATGCCGTGTTCTATTTCTAATTGGGTTCAACTAGCCCTAATTTCACTATCTAAGCCAAGTAGGCCTAATTTTAGGTGAGGGGGTTTTACAATCTACCCAACTTAAAACAATTTAATCCTCGAAATTAAAATAGGGTAGGGTCTCTCTATCTAAACTTACTTGATCACTATCTAAAAGGATTCTCCTCAAGTTTTAACAAATGCGGTTTCTACCCAACTTAGAATTTACCCATCTATCATCTAAGGTTATATATCTAGAAAATGTCCCTCTAATTATTTAATCATGTTATTCAATCCTCAAAGTTTTAACACCAAACATATCATCTATGATATGACCTTAATCAACTATAAAAGGGAGTCACCAAGTTATGTGATTAGCCTGTGGGGTACATCTAGTACTTATCAGTGTATCAACTTATACTTGGCACGAGCGTTCGTCTTTCCGGAATAAGGGAAGACGGAAAGCAATAATAAAGAGTTCAAGGGAGAGGTCATAGGGTAGACGTATGGGGATCAAGGCGTTTAAAGAATTCAAATGGGAATTGTCAAGGCAGTTGTGGATTGAAATCCTATTTGGTAGTTTCTTATTCGCATGCTCGTATTAGTACAGTTATGTAACCGATACGATATGCTCAGACATATCTAGAGGGCAGTATATTCATCCACTAGTCAACTATATATCTCAATTCACGTAAAGTAGTATTACGAAGGACGAACCAAATGTACTAAGGTTATCTAGACCTTAATACGCTGATTCTGATTAGACAATGTATTAGTAGGCGGCCCCAATAATACATATATCATGATCAAGCTCGATAAAAGAATAAGCTTGCAAAACTAGGCTATAAAATAGCAGCATAAGTCGATGTGGTACAGAAAATATAAGTACGCTAGATTATGATAAGAGAAGGTACACAATAATTCAAGTCACAAAAAGATAAGACTCTACAGTCTCTACAGTTGTCATACTATCTCCTTGTCTAAGTCGTTAGTCGACCAAATAGGGATATGAGCTTCTAATTTCTATAGTCTAAACACTATCTTCTTATGCAAGTCTAAAGTTGTGTCATTCGGTTATGCTTCATCAATGGGTTAAGAGGACTATGTGATACTATGTTGTGAGGCATACTACCCAACTTAAAATAATAAATTAATACGGTAATGCCTAAAGGATAATGTAGAAACTCCTAATAAGGTTTACGACTTGGTACCTATTTAGAGTATCCTATTATATAGGTCATGGTCATCTTAAATCTTAGTCATAGTGCTTATAGAACAAGTGTCAATAGTAAGAATGGAAAAGTTACTGGCCTTCAAGGGAAAAGGAAAATATAACTCATGTCGAGGTGTGGGTACAAATTACGTGATTCAAAACTAAAGGATAATCATATCACAATCTAAAAGAACAACTCAAACTATCAAGTTCTAACTACCAAGCACATAATTCAAAGTTCAAGATTACGACTATAATCCTAGCAAACTATATATCCTAGCATAGAATAAAATCACTTGGCCTAAAATCAGAAAGGTTAGGTGGCACGAAGTGAAAGACGAAGAATAGAAGAACCTAATTAGTCGTCGCGCAAGTATAGCGAGCGTTAGGGTTCAGAGGGACAAGATGTGAAATTAAAAGAGAGAGACTCTTGATAATATCATGGTTTCCTAAGGGAGGATGCTATGCCAATCTCTGTGTTTGAGGTATGATCAAGAAAATATTCTAAGCATCGCTCTTGGCTTTCTAGGGTACTGTCTGCTAATCTCAAGACAAGAATCTAAATGTATAGTTTTATAATACTATCCCACTATGAAAGTTAGGTTTTAGTCCTAATCTTTATTCTTGGATTTTTACTGGTTACTCAATACTATGGTCAACAATATGATCAAACTTCTAACTAATTCTAGTAGTGTCTATACTACTCTCAAGTTATCCCTAAATATATAAAGAGCTAATGGTAAATTAATCTATAGGTAAGGGACGCTAGGGTTCATTAGGTATTTCTCATCTTAGTGATGTGTCAATATCCTAGTTGTATTCTTAATAGGAAGGTTACCCTACTTATTATCTAATAACAGGGACTTCTATATTCTAGCAGGGGCTATACTCAAGGAACTATTAGGGAAGCACATGAATCAAGCAAGATGCAGCTATTCAAATAGAACAGATTGGAAGGAAGGTGAGTCATAGTCAAATGTGGATGAGATCCTATATTCTAATCCTAGGTGCAGGCTTGCTCGGTACAGTAACGTAACCGAGACAATATGCTCTTGACCTACATGGGCCATCACTAAAAATATGTCACGCCCCAGTCCCAAAATACGTAGGACTAGGACACGTAAGCATGCCAGCCGCATGTATATTGCAACTCCAATACATGAAAACCATAACACATGCGTACGCTGTATCATGAACGATAATTTATAAGTGGTAAAAACTATCACAAGTCACAATGTATAATCTAATCTTATCCACAGAAATCAAATGAACAAATAACCAATATCTATGAAACTAGATCTCAACATAAGGTATCTAATGATGGTAGTCGGATGGAAACAAATCCACTACCGAACTAGAATATAAAAGCAAACACAACAATATAAGTACAACAACCAACAATCTGTGAGACTCGAAGGGAGAGCTCCTCGGAACATAAGTAACCGGTCTGGATCTGCGCTCCTGCGAATACTCGTGAAAATCTACACCTGGAAAGGGACCAGGTCCTCGGAGGGACATAACAAGATACATAGAAGCATGTCATAAAGTAAATACTGTGAAAACTCAAGGGTGATCTAACCAGCTAAGTGAAATGCACTTTGAAGACAACCTCGGTACGTATGGGTAGGTGAAAAGTATAAAGCGTAGCGTCGAGCCAGAGGCTATGTATCTGGCATTAGCTGTAAACTGGATGCCAGATGTATATGCTGACTACATCACCGATCATGATAGCGGCAGCTAGTAACCTCTGCCGGATGTATCGACAAGCATATACTCCCATAACCGGGTAACACTGATCCCATAACCGGGCAACACTGAGGCTCATGGTCCCACAGTTTACTCTGAAACTACGGCAACCAATTGTTTGTCCCATACGCATACTAATTGTCTTTCCCGCCCAATGTCAATGTACAAGTCGCGAACACGAGGTGGACATCTCCTACTATAATGCAAGTCTCTAAAAAATAAACAACTAAGCTAAATACTGTCACACGTGCTACTCATACCGATGGCCAGTCGAGAATGAGGCACGCGTCCCTACATGAACTCACTCTGTGACGTGTAATAATACGTGTCAAGGCCTGGAGAGTCATACCGATAACTCCTCAACTTTAGGTGAGTCCACTAGAAACTAGGTCAGACACAAGTCCTAACATCAACGCCTTCGTTGACTGCACCCGAGTCTCTCTCGGACGCGCACAGTTATATAATATAAACATGCAACTAATAATACATAATTTAAATAGTACACAAGGCAAGGTATACTTGCCTGGCAAGAAAGCTGCGAAGTACCAATAACCTGCTCCGGAAGTCGCGCAGAACAATCCAATAGATCTTTGGGGTCAGCGTGCACAGGCACGGGAATCGGGGGTGACTGCTGCGGTTTGTCTGGCAAGGGTGACGGGTCCACGATGATGACGATGACGAGGGTAATGGCGATGAGATGATTAGGTTATGGTTAAGGTGATGATTAGGCCAAAGATGGTAGTTATGTTGATGATGGGGGGTTATAATGGTGATGATGATTACAATTGTGATGATGATAGAATGATGATGGAAATTATGATAATGGTGGTGACGTGGATGATGACTGGGACGATGGTGATTATGTGGATGATAATAGTGAAGGGGGTGATGATGTGGTGATTGATGATGATGATGGGGTGAGTGATGATTATGATGACAGGGATGGTGATGTGGATGCTGGTGATGACGAGGACGATGAAGTGGACAATGGTGTTGATGTTGATGATGATGTTAATAGCAATGGTGGTGGTGATGATAAAGTACGGTGGTGGTGACTGAACTCCGGCCGGGGGGAGGTCCTGCCAGTGGAAGGAGGAGGAGAGGACAGGAAGGTGGAAGAGGAGTTCAGGCAGGAGGAGGAGGTGTTCGTGCTGGTGGTGTGGGGTTACTCCGGTCGTCGAGGAGTGGTGTAGAGGCGGGGGAAGTCGGAGGAGAAGGTGTAGAAGGTGGTGGTGGTGGCGGGATCTGGCGGGTTGTCGTGATGGTGGAGGTGGACAGAGCAGGGAGGCTGGAGATCGACTCAGACGGTCCGGGGTGGTCGGCTGGGTGCGGGTTGTCCTTGACTCCGGCGGAGGAAGGAGTAGTCGAGCGGGGAAGTTCTGTCACGCCCCAGTCCCAAAATACGTAGGACTAGGATACGTAACGATGCCAGCCGCCCGTATATATGGCAACTCCAATATATGGAAACCATATATACGTACGTACGCTGTATAATGAACAACAATTCACCAGTGGTATATTTAATCACAAGTCATAGGGTAATATCTAAATCTCATCCACAGAAATCACATAGACATGAATAACCAATAACTAGGTAACTAAATCTCAACAGTAAATAACTAAAGAATGACAGTCGGATGGAAACAAATCCACTGCCGATATGGAATATAAAAGGAACCAGAATACACACCATAAAAGATCAACATCTGACAATCCCGAGGCTCGAAGAGAAGACCTCCTCGGAAAATATATATAACCTGTCCGGATCTGTGCTCCTGTGAATACTCAAGAACATACACACCTGGCAGGGAACCAGGTCCTCAGAGGGACGTAGCAAGATACAGAAAAATGACATGCCATAATGTAAATACTGAATAAATAAAGGGGTGTGCTAACCATCTAAGTGAATGCAATTTAAAGACCTTGTAGTACGCATGGGAATGTGTGGCTAGACATATGCTGACGTAATTCACCAATCGTCGGGACTGGCTAGTATATGTGTCATATGCCCCCGACTCAGGGAACTCTGCAATCGTCCATCTCCGAGGAGCATGGATCGAAGGATAAAAGACTCAAGGAGGGGGTGTCCCATACGCCTACTAAGTGTCTTTCCCGCCCAATATAGATGTACAAGTCGTGAAAACGACGTGGACACCTCCTACTATGATGCAAGTCTCAATAAAATAAACAACTGAGCTAAATACCACTACACGTGTTGCTCACACTGATGGCCAGTCGCGCATGAGGCACGCGTCCCTACATGTACTCACTCTGTGACGTGTAATGATACGTGTCAAGGCCTGAGAAGTTATATCAATAACTTCACAACTTTAGGTGGGTCTACTAGACACTAGGTCAGACACAAGTCCTAACGTCAACGCCATCGTTGACTGCACCCGAGTCTGCTCGGACGCGCACATTTATATAATATTAAAATAAATAAACATGTAACTAATAGTAACTGAATTTAAACAGTACAACAAGGCAAGGTATACTTGCCTGGCAAGAGAGCTGTAAATGTAATATCCAGATGTCAAATACCAAGTGTCAGAAACTATGCCTCAGAAAGAAAGTCTCCGGATGCTGAAATAAACATCACCAACAGTCTCAGAAAATATCAAATAGCTAGAAACGCCTGTCCTTAAGTCCAATTTGGACACAGGGGCAAAAATGACAGTTTTCGGTCAAAGCGGGGTCCACATGTTGGCCCACTTTGCACCGAAAAACGTGTCAGGGTCAAAGGTCTCCAAATTCGCCAAACTTAGTGTCCACAAGTCCAGAACGTCAATACGAACCCAACGGAACTTCCAGAATTGGATTCCGGTGAGCCGATCACAAAATCGTCCGTTAAGTGGAGCCGGTGGGGCCCACGATACGCGATTTTGTCAACGTTCTCAGAATCGAACCAAACTTGGCTCACAGGACCAGCGTATTGCTACGAGTCCGATGGCGCAAGTTTCGTCTCGATCCGACGTGTGTACACAAAGTTGCAGCGTGTTCCAGAACTGACGGATACGGGGCGGTGTCGGCGGATACGCGTTGATTCCGGTGTGCACGCACATCCAAATCAACTTCTCCGAATTCCTACACGTCCGTATCAACGTCGCGCACGTTTTGGTAAAGACCGCGTGCGACCAAGTCGTCCCGTTTGGCAGGGCGTACCCAGTTCCGGGGTGATTCGGGTCGTTGCTTTTCCTGTTTTTGGATCGCGTGCCGCGATCACCACAGGACGCGATGCTCCGAGCGGGTTGCACGGGCACCGAGATGGTTACATAGTCTACATGACGCAACTGACGGAATCGGAAACAGAGCTACGAGGTGAGAGAAAAATATACCTGAACAGGACTCCGTAAACTTGCGTTTCTCGTGTCCGACACGACACGGTGTATCCGAGTCGAGTCTTCCGTGTCCTGGACGCTGTGTCCAAGCTAGGGCACGATCGTCGGTTGCACAGAGCACCGGGGCTTCACCGGAGCTTCGCTGGAGGTTGTTGGGGTGTCGCCGGAGGGAGGCGGCTCGGCCGGAGCTCACTGGTGGAGACGGCGGCGGGTGATGCAGCTCCTCGGGGAGGCGGAGGAGGAGCTCATCGGCGGGGGTCGGTCACCGCGGAGGGGGAAGGCGGAGCTGGAGATGGTGGAGGTGGTGTTTGATGGTGGTGGCGGGGTTGGCTGGAAGACTGGGAGGGGAAGAGGGTGGCGGAGGGGGAGGAGTACGGCCGCCGTGGGGTGCTGGCCGGCGAGGCACGGAGGAGAGAGGGGGTCGGCTGGAGGTGACGGGCGGAGAAGGAGAAGGGGGTCAGGACGGCCGGCGGCGGTGACAGGGTGGCGGAGAAGGAGCAGGGAAGGAGGAGGAGACCGAGGGGTCGGGGGTCGGGGGCGCAGCGAGGTCGGCGGGGTAGGGAAGGCGGGGCTGCGCTGGAGGGAAGAGGAGGCAGGGAGAGGGAGCGGTGGCTCCGGCCACGGGCGGCGGAGGCGGCTCGCCGCCGGCCTTGGGGGTCGGCTGCGGCCAGAGTCGGGGGGGGGGGGGGGAGGGTTTAGATTTAGGATTTTATTTATTTTTTTCTTTTTCTTTTTCTTTTTCTTTTTCTTTTTCTTTTTCTTTTTCTTTTATAAAGAAATTTATTAATTAAATAAGAAAATATCTAGAGATATTTTGGGATATTTTTGGGATATTTCTGGGATATTTTCGGGTGGGTCCCGCGTCCAAATGGACGGTGCAGGTTCACCGGCCAATGAGGGGGTGACATCTCGCACTGAAATTTTGCAGGAAAGTCCCTGTAATTTCATAAATTGCATAATAGTCCCATTTCGGGAATTTGCGCAATTTACGAAATTGTCTGGAAAACACCCGATTCCTGAATATGCTAAAATTCACAGAATTGAAGGAAATTGCTATGTGAGGGTCCCGGGGGAATGGGGGTGAGTCTGGGCAGGGTTGGACCTGGTTTCTGGGTGATACGGGCCATCGTATTTATTAATTAATAAATACTGCGCACGGTGTTCTCTAATTATTTAGAGGCAGGTAGGGTCATAATTTTTCTACGGTGTCAATACACTAAATGGAGTATACTCAGTGTAGAAAATTATCGTATTTTTGTTTGGGCAAAACAGGTGCATGTTGGGCCTCAAATCTCTATTGGTACAGAGGTGGGTAAAGAGCAGGAAATTAATTAGGAAATAAATACGGTCTTTTGTAACGATAGTTGTGCGTCTCAAACGAGGCTCAAAATAAAGCATCTGGGAGTTGCACAAAATTCAGGAAAATAGTCTAACATGTCTAGGACAGGTATGTGAACTTTATTTGGGAATAACAGTCAGGTTAAAGCTCCAAATAATTCGGTGACGGACAGGTGCACAAGTCAACAGGGTATGTAAGCAAAATTAATTAAAATATTGCCATAAATCCTAAATTGTTAAAATAATCCTAAAAATAATGAAATCTGGTCGAGGGGGTTTACAATCTACCCAACTTATAAAAATTTCGTCCTCGAAATTAAAATTAAGCCGGGGTAGAAGTCAAAGACGGCATAAGATATAATTTAACAAAGTAATTTATATCTTGGTTTACGAATAGGTTCGAAAAATGTTTACGCATGTCGTCCACACGCTTCCAAGTTGATTTCCTGGCGCGCCGTGCTTCCATGTCACGCGGATCAAGGGAATAGACTGGTTTCTCAATACCTTTTCTCAATGATCAAGGATTCCCACGGGTTACTCTTAATACGACAAGCTCGGCCTAATGGCGAACTACGAATGGTTAAGAACATGACTGCTGTCTGTCACATATCGCCTGAGTTGCGACACGTGGAATACATCAAGTACTCCCTCAAGTGAAGGTGGTAGCGCAAGTTGATTTGCCACTACTTCCACTCTTTCTAGCAGGTCAATGGTCCAATATACCTTGGACTCAAATTGCTGCGTCCTCCGAATCGAATGGTGTCTCTAGTAGGTGATATCCTCAAGATGACATGATCGTCCTCTTTGAATTCCAAGGGACGATGATGACGTCTGCCCACTGCTTCTGTCTGTCTTGCACTGCTTGCAAGTGTCCTGTATTTACTTAAATGTCTCTACGGTGTTGACCACCAACTCTGGTCACGTGAATCCTTGTCTGGTACAATGCTGACTGGTATGCCGTGCAATCTTTACGATTTATCTCATATAAGTAATGTCTTCAAAGCTTCAGAGTAATTACGATGGTTGCAAGTTCCAAATTCTTCTCATGTACTCATAATTGTCTAGATGCATATGCCATTACCTTGCCATACTGTATTAATACGCATCCCAAACTTATTCCTGATGCGTCTGTAGATCACATAACCGCCTGATCCGGAGGGAATAGTCAATACGGGTGTTGTGGTCAGTCGCTTCTTCAACTCCTCGAAAGCGGCTTGACACTCGTTGGTCCATAGGAATTCTTAATCCTAACTAGTCAACCTAGTCATAGGTGCTGCTATCCTTTCAGGAGTCAATCAATTGTTTATCCAGGTGAAATCCATTTAGACTCCTGTCAACAAAATGATACATTCCTTCATTGTAACACTTGGGTTTTGAACTTGACTCGAGTTACGAGGCAAAAATTTAAAATTCCATGCTGCCATAGTGATGCATGTACCAGGAAAGTAGGTAGGTAGCGAAGGTCATCTAAAGGTAGCACAGTTTAAAACTGCAATCTAATCTAATAATAGGGTTTGGTAATTACCCAAGAAACAAACAGAAACGGCTACAGAAACAATACACTTTTGTACTTATACTAAGCACGAAGTTTCGCCTTTCCGAAATAAGGGAAGACGGAAAATAGTAGTCAAGAGTTCAAGGGGAAGGTAATAGATTAGAAGTGTGGGGATCAAGGCGTTCAAAGAATTCAATGGAATTTGTCAAAGTAGTTGTGGATTGAAATATTATTTTTGGTAATCTCTATTCACATATTCGTATTAGCACAGCTAGGTAACTGATACGATATGCTCAGACATATCTAGAGGGCAAGTACATCTGTCTACTAATCACTATATATATCAATCCACGTAAAGTAGTTATGCGAAGGGCGAATCAAAATGCACTAAGGTTGATCAGACCGTAATACACTGATTCTGAATAGACAATTGTATTAGTGGAGTGGATCAGGCCCCAATAACACATGTGTCATGAACAAGCTCGATAAGGAATAAGCTTGCAAAACTAGGCTATAATAGCAGTATGAGTCAAGGTAGTATAGTAAATATAAGTATGCTAGATTATGATACGAGAAATTACAAAACAATTCAAATTCACAAAAAGACAAGACTCTACAATCTCTACAGTTATTACTCTAATTCCTTGTCTAAGTCGCTAGTTGACCTAAAAGAGGTATGGCCTTCTAAGTTCTGCAATCTTAATATAAACTATAGGTTGTCTGCCTAAACAGAGATTCCAAAAAAAGTCCGCGTAAAGTAGGGATTCGAAGTTGTCTGCGTAATGCAGGGACAAAATAATTTGGCGTAACGCATGGTTTCAGAATTATCCGCGTAAAACAGAGAAGCGTAAGGTAGAGCTTCAGAGTTGTCCGCGTAAAAAGTCTGTGCTTAACAGTCTGCGTAAAAGTCTGGGTGAAAGTCTGAGCGTAAAAGTCTGCGCGTAAAGTATTGCCTAAAGGTTGCGTAAAAATCTGCCAGCGTAAAAAGTCTAGCATACGTTGCAGCGTGAAGTTGTACAAGAAACTCATGAGTTTGTCAGTCGAATTTTAGTGAATCCTGATATCTGACAAAAGTATTTATACAACGATCGAGATGACGACTGTGAAGATGAATTTGCACGGGGACCCAGGTTGTCGTTTAGTGACGTTATTGGATACAAGTCATATACGCTCAAGGTGACAAAAACAGATGTCATGTCAGAAAGCTGTTTCTTTTTTTTTTTTTTTTTGCACAGGGCTCGAGGCATATATCTGTATTTAATACACGGGATTTGGTCAAGTCTGGGGAAAGCTAAGGCTGTAACAAAATACGCTCACATCCTATCATTATATTACACCTAATCAGGTTACTCTACGCTGGTTATCTATTTCTCCTGATGATAGGTTACTCTACGCTGGTTATCTATTTCTCATGAATCATCAGGTTTACGCAGGGCAGTTACCTACGTGGCTTGCATGATGCAGGATAAGGAAGACTAAGGGATCGTGGGTAGCAGTTGTCATAACTGCGGCGTAAAGGAGACAATCTTCTGCATAGTTTGTTTTTATGCTAACTAGGCAGTTGTTTGGTTTCTACGCAACCAAGAGTCAATTGGTTTTTACGCCAACAAGGGTAAAGGGTCTTTGGCGTAAAACTCTGGTTATCCAACATAGGGTGAGGTTTAGTCCTAGTATTCAACTTTGGATTTCTATTGGTTCCTTAAGACTAGGGTCAACATTATGGTCAAGTTTCTAACTAATCCTAGTAGTGTTTATACTACTCTCAAGTCATACAAAAATACGTCCAGAGATAATGGTAAGTTAATCTATAGGTAGTGATGCTAGGGTTCACTAGGTAGTATGGAAGATTAGGGTTCATGGGTATCCTAAACTTAGGGATGTGTTTAAGCCCTAGTTGTGTTCTTAATAGGAATACTACTCTAATTATCATCCTATCAACAATGATTCCTATATTCTAGCAAGGGCTATACTTTAAGGAATTATTAGGGAAGCACAGGATTCAAGCAGGATGCAATTTTGTAAGTAGAACAGACTGGAAAGAAGATAAATCATAGTCAATTATGGATGAGATTCTATCCTCTAATCCTAGGTGCAGGCTTGCTCGGTACAGTGACGTAACCGAGACAATATGCTCTGAGACGCAGGCTTGCTCGGTACAGTAACGTAACCGAGACAATATGCTCTCGACCTGCATGGGCCACCACTAAAAACACTGTCACGCCCCAGTCCCAAAATACGTAGGACTAGGATACGTAACGATGCCAGCCGTCCGTATATATGGCAACTCCAATATATGGAAACCATATATACGTACGTACGCTGTATAATGAACAACAATTCACCAGTGGTATATTTAATCACAAGTCACAGGGTAATATCTAAATCTCATCCACAGAAATCACATAGACATGAATAACCAATAACTAGGTAACTAAATCTCAACAGTAAATAACTAAAGAATGACAGTCGGATGGAAACAAATCCACTGCCGATATGGAATATAAAAGGAACCAGAATACACACCATAAAAGATCAACATCTGACAATCCCGAGGCTCGAAGAGAAGACCTCCTCGGAAAATATATATAACCTGTCCGGATCTGTGCTCCTGTGAATACTCAAGAACATACACACCTGGCAGGGAACCAGGTCCTCAGAGGGACATAGCAAGATACAGAAAAATGACATGCCATAATGTAAATACTGAATAAATAAAGGGGTGTGCTAACCATCTAAGTGAATGCAATTTAAAGACCTTGTAGTACGCATGGGAATGTGTGGCTAGACATATGCTGACGTAATTCACCAATCGTCGGGACTGGCTAGTATATGTGTCATATGCCCCCGACTCAGGGAACTCTGCAATCGTCCATCTCCGAGGAGCATGGATCGAAGGATAAAAGACTCAAGGAGGGGGTGTCCCATACGCCTACTAAGTGTCTTTCCCGCCCAATATAGATGTACAAGTCGTGAAAACGACGTGGACACCTCCTACTATGATGCAAGTCTCAATAAAATAAACAACTGAGCTAAATACCACTACACGTGTTGCTCACACTGATGGCCAGTCGCGCATGAGGCACGCGTCCCTACATGTACTCACTCTGTGACGTGTAATGATACGTGTCAAGGCCTGAGAAGTTATATCAATAACTTCACAACTTTAGGTGGGTCTACTAGACACTAGGTCAGACACAAGTCCTAACGTCAACGCCATCGTTGACTGCACCCGAGTCTGCTCGGACGCGCACATTTATATAATATTAAAATAAATAAACATGTAACTAATAGTAACTGAATTTAAACAGTACAACAAGGCAAGGTATACTTGCCTGGCAAGAGAGCTGTAAATGTAATATCCAGATGTCAAATACCAAGTGTCAGAAACTATGCCTCAGAAAAAAAGTCTTCGGATGCTGAAATAAACATCACCAACAGTCTCAGAAAATATCAAATAGCTAGAAACGCCTGTCCTTAAGTCCAATTTGGACACAGGGGCAAAAATGACAGTTTTCGGTCAAAGCGGGGTCCACATGTGGGCCCACTTTGCACCGAAAAACGTGTCAGGGTCAAAGGTCTCCAAATTCGCCAAACTTAGTGTCCACAAGTCCAGAACGTCAATACGAACCCAACGGAACTTCCAGAATTGGATTCCGGTGAGCCGATCACAAAATCGTCCGTTAAGCGGAGCCGGTGGGGCCCACGATACGCGATTTTGTCAACGTTCTCAGAATCGAACCAAACTTGGCTCACAGGACCAGCGTATTGCTACGAGTCCGATGGCGCAAGTTTCGTCTCGATCCGACGTGTGTACACAAAGTTGCAGCGTGTTCCAGAACTGACGGATACGGGGCGGTGTCGGCGGATACGCGTTGATTCCGGTGTGCACGCACATCCAAATCAACTTCTCCGAATTCCTACACGTCCGTATCAACGTCGCGCACGTTTTGGTAAAGACCGCGTGCGACCAAGTCGTCCCGTTTGGCGGGGCGTACCCAGTTCCGGGGTGATTCGGGTCGTTGCTTTTCCTGTTTTTGGATCGCGTGCCGCGATCACCACAGGACGCGATGCTCCGAGCGGGTTGCACGGGCACCGAGATGGTTACATAGTCTACATGACGCAACTGACGGAATCGGAAACAGAGCTACGAGGTGAGAGAAAAATATACCTGAACAGGACTCCGTAAACTTGCGTTTCTCGTGTCCGACACGTGTCCGACACGACACGGCGTATCCGAGTCGAGTCTTCCGTGTCCTGGACGCTGTGTCCAAGCTAGGGCACGATCGTCGGTTGCACAGAGCACCGGGGCTTCACCGGAGCTTCGCTGGAGGTTGTTGGGGTGTCGCCGGAGGGAGGCGGCTCGGCCGGAGCTCACTGGTGGAGACGGCGGCGGGTGATGCAGCTCCTCGGGGAGGCGGAGGAGGAGCTCATCGGCGGGGGTCGGTCACCGCGGAGGGGGAAGGCGGAGCTGGAGATGGTGGAGGTGGTGTTTGATGGTGGTTGCGGGGTTGGCTGGAAGACTGGGAGGGGAAGAGGGTGGCGGAGGGGGAGGAGTACGGCCGCCGTGGGGTGCTGGCCGGCGAGGCACGGAGGAGAGAGGGGGTCGGCTGGAGGTGACGGGCGGAGAAGGAGAAGGGGGTCAGGACGGCGGGCGGCGGTGACAGGGTGGCGGAGAAGGAGCAGGGAAGGAGGAGGAGACCGAGGGGTCGGGGGTCGGGGGCGCAGCGAGGTCGGCGGGGTAGGGAAGGCGGGGCGGCGCTGGAGGGAAGAGGAGGCAGGGAGAGGGAGCGGTGGCTCCGGCCACGGGCGGCGGAGGCGGCTCGCCGCCGGCCTTGGGGGTCGGCTGCGGCCAGAGTCGGGGGGGGGGGGGGGAGGGTTTAGATTTAGGATTTTATTTATTTTTTTCTTTTTCTTTTTCTTTTTCTTTTTCTTTTATAAAGAAATTTATTAATTAAATAAGAAAATATCTAGAGATATTTTGGGATATTTTTGGGATATTTCTGGGATATTTTCGGGTGGGTCCCGCGTCCAAATGGACGGTGCAGGTTCACCTGCCAATGAGGGGGTGACATCTCGCACTGAAATTTTGCAGGAAAGTCCCTGTAATTTCATAAATTGCATAATAGTCCCATTTCGGGAATTTGCGCAATTTACGAAATTGTCTGGAAAACACCCGATTCCTGAAGATGCTAAAATTCACAGAATTGAAGGAAATTGCTATGTGAGGGTCCCGGGGGAATGGGGGTGAGTCTGGGCAGGGTTGGACCTGGTTTCTGGGTGATACGGGCCATCGTATTTATTAATTAATAAATACTGCGCACGGTGTTCTCTAATTATTTAGAGGCAGGTAGGGTCATAATTTTTCTACGGTGTCAATACACTAAATGGAGTATACTCAGTGTAGAAAATTATCGTATTTTTGTTTGGGCAAAACAGGTGCATGTTGGGCCTCAAATCTCTATTGGTACAGAGGTGGGTAAAGAGCAGGAAATTAATTAGGAAATAAATACGGTCTTTTGTAACGATAGTTGTGCGTCTCAAACGAGGCTCAAAATAAAGCATCTGGGAGTTGCACAAAATTCAGGAAAATAGTCTAACATGTCTAGGACAGGTATGTGAACTTTATTTGGGAATAACAGTCAGGTTAAAGCTCCAAATAATTCGGTGACGGACAAGTGCACAAGTCAACAGGGTATGTAAGCAAAATTAATTAAAATATTGCCATAAATCCTAAATTGTTAAAATAATCCTAAAAATACTGAAATCTGGTCGAGGGGGTTTACAAGTTCGGTGGTTCAGACGAAGTCGTGGGTCCTTGGCGGTCTCCGGTCGACGAGGGCGGTAGAAGGAGGAGAGGAACTTGGAGGCGACGGTGGTGGAGTCTCGTCGAGACGGCGGGGAGGCAGCGGCTCGGGGGAAGTCGTGGAGGAGTGCAGGGTGGACGTGGACTCGGCGGACTGCTGCCCAGGCGGAGGGGGACTGGTCGAAGCGAGGCGGAGGATGAGGCGGTGGGTCGACGAGGATAATGCTCAGGCAAGGGGGTCGTCCGGTGGGACTCCGGCGGGTGAAGTGGGGAAGGAGGTGAACAGTAATGTAAAGGGGGAGGTCGACTGAAAGTTATATTTAGGTTTTGGGTTTGAGAAAAAAAGAAAAAAGAAAAAGGAAGGTTGTATTTATATGTACATGGGGTTGGGTTGACCTAGGAATAGTTGACTTTGGTCAACATCCTCCTTGGGATGGGCCTTGGGCTCACATGAGGATGTTTGGAGGGCCATAATTGCATTGTTTAAATGCAAGGATTGGTTTAAAATAAATGGGGCGATGTTGTGCATTGCACATCCCGAAAATTATGGAAAAATTCCTATGAAGGGGAAAGTTGGATTTCTTCATGTATTGTCCAATGGTGTGGACACCTTAATGAAATTTTGCATAAAAGCGCCCAATAATTGGGAAAATTGCACAAAGATAGAAATTGAGTTTTAATTAATTAAATTACCGCGCACGGTGTTCTGGAGATAATTTGAAGTACATGGAGATAAAATTAGGTGGGACACATGTGTCATGGACATAGAGGATTCAGAGTATGATTTTATCATAAAATCGGGTTGCACAAAACGGTCAAGATTGTGTCTCAATTTCGATTGGAATGCACAAGGGTACAAGGTCGTATTTTATTTCGAATTAAGAAATAACGTCCGCGACGTTTATTGTGCGACTAAAATGTAGCACAAGAGAGCATAATTATAAGTTACACAAAGGTCAGAATGGTAGGCGGGCACGTCTAGGACAAGGTTGTGAAATTTGTAGATAGGCAATGGCTAGTGTAGTGCTCCAATTATCGAAGCAACGGTAAGGTGCGCTAAGCGATATAAATATTGTATAGTTAAATCAAATGCCGTGTTCTATTTCTAATTGGGTTCAACTAGCCCTAATTTCACTATCTAAGCCAAGTAGGCCTAATTTTGGGTAAGGGAGTTTTACAGGGAGGATAGCTTTGACGCCTTAATGGGTTCATGGGCAGAGTGAATGTTCGGCCTGCATTGCAGGAAGCACGAGTAGTTTCAACACTATAAGGGACTTGTATATATCCCATGCTACAGTGGCGTTGCACCACACAAGGGAGGGAACCTCAGTTTCGGGCCATGTCACATCGGCGGTAACATCGCACGTAGGCAGGTAGCCTAATGCTAAAAGGAGATAGAGAGTGATAGTACAATACTACAAAGAGGCATGTGACATCATGCTACAGTGGGTGACACCACATGAGGGAGCGAAACTTGGCTTCGAGCCATGTCACAGCGGTGCTACGCTTCTTGTGGAGATATAGCACCGCACATGAGCGCAAGGCTCCATGTTATGTGTAGTAATGGCACCACTAAGAGGCATGTGTCCTCATGCTACAGTGGTATGACACCACAAGAGGGGGATCCTCGGCCTTGGACGGCCATGTCATGCGGCGTTGCACTGCACAGAAGCGCAAGGCTTCATGTCGGATAATAAACTCTTTATAGTGGAAGAACTCACCTAAGTGTATGGATAGAGATGTAGGCCGTCTCTTGGGAGAAAGCTTGTAGACGCCCAAGATACATACACTGAGATCAGGTCAGCACATGGCCTTTAACGTGCGATCGGATGGCACAGCGAGGTCATTGTGTGAGTGGAAAGAATAGCAGCTGTGGTGCATAATTCAAGGCCTAGTCCATTCTTGTATCGTACTGTTGTTTGACCCATGCGGGAAGATTCAAGTCGTCGGCGACATCTATCTTAATGCATGATAAAAGTCACTGTGAGGAACGTTCAACCATATATTGTGATATATATAGGGGATTGTTGGCGTTTTTCACTTAGCTTTGGGAGTTTTAGTTCCACATTGAAAAACCACCAATGTGTATATCTCAATATATATCTATGCATAGTATTGGTATATGCACATGGGATGGTGGCCCATGTGGATTGACTTTTCTAGAGGGATTTAGTGTGAACTTCATTATGACAATCTTTGTTTTGTTACCACCTTTGGGAAGTTTTTCTTAGGAGCTAAGCCCTTAAGGGGCTTAGCGACTCGGACTCGGACTTGGGCACGGGCTCAAGGGCGCAAAGTGGCGCTTTGTTGGTGCACGTGGCACTTAGCACGTCAGCATCATCGCATGGCGCTCGTGCGCTCCTTTATGCGTGAGTTTCATGCACGGTTGCTAGCTCGGGCGTATGCTTCATGGTGCATGCGGCCAAAGCGCTATGCGTTCCGGTGCTATGCGGCTAAGGCACTAGGAGTCCAGGCGTTATGCAGCCAGGGGTTATGTGGCCTGGCGTTATGCGGCCAGGGTCTTTGTGGGCAGGCGCTATGAGGCCTGGCGCTATGCGGTCAGGTTTGGATGAGCGAGTTGCATGTGGAGGGGACATGGTCTGCTTTAGGCGGCGCATTTGGCGCATGATTTTTTGTGTTCCGGAATATGCGACGTATGCGGCGCAAGCGGCTACTTTCGACGTTTGGCGGCGTTGTCTGCCTAGAGCAGTACAACGTGACCGGCGGTGGAGGTGGCGCATGCGGCGCGGACGACACATGTGGATTTGACATCCAGATTTTGGGGGATCTGGTCGGTTAGCGCATATGCGGCCTGGAGTTTCCTCAGATCGCATAGGTGTTTTCCTCTATATATAGATGACCTCCTCTTTCATTTGAGAGAGAAAAAACAGATGAAAAACCGAGAACACCAGATAATATGCGGCCCAAAGTCTCCCTCTCACATGTTGCTTTCCGAATGTTTTTCGAAGGTGACATTGAGCATTCCAGAAGTTCATTTATGAACTTGCTGGTTCTCGGGGACAGATTGTCTGTACGGCGAATCTTGCTTTGAGCAACGGTGGTTTTGACCACCCTAGGAAGGAGCTATTCTTCAGCCTTTCATGTGCTTCGTTTTTTCTCATTGTAGCGTCTGCGAACGTAAAGAGAAGAACGTTTTCTTGTTGCTTGTTGTAATCTTTATTATCTTCGAAGTTTGATTGTAACATGTTCTTGGTTCATGTTTCGTTGGAATCGAGATATATCAGATGAGGAACTCTTGTGTGAATCTCTGATCTCGACGACAACTTGGGTTCCAGTAAAGAGCGGACCTTCGGGTCTCGTTAGTAGTTTTGCTATGGCTCGCGTTCTACCATCTTTAATTGACTTCGGGACTAACAATTTTCAGTTTCTAAATTACTATGAAATATTTGTCCCTAATTTTTCTGTGTCAAATGTAGGTGATAGATACCCTTATCCTATGTGCATCGAACCTCGAAGGGTGTGATTTTGTGTTCGCAAACTATGATAACTTGAAGGATCAATATCAATTGCGTTCTTCCTGTTTCAGAAGCTCGTTCGGTGTCTCGTTTGTTTGGGTACTCGAATCTCTGACATGACCTGGACAGGGACGTGCTATGAAGTTCAAATTTAATCAAGGCCCTAACCACTAATGTAAAGGAGTAATCAAATAGATGATTTTCCTTCTTTAATGAAAACCATTGTTTTCTTATTGCTATGATCTGGCGATGTGAAATTTTACAAGCGCAAAATTCAGATGCATCTGACTAATAGATACACCACTATCCAAAAAGTATACACTAATATGCTTCATTTGCTTGCAATATGGCAAACTTCGGTCTGTGATATATTGAGCAAATTTCAGATGTTCTGTCAAACAAGAATCTATAGTACTATATAATAAGAGAAAGTTGGTTTCATCGTGAGTTTTTTCTCTCCTTCAAATATGTCTTTACCTAACTCTTTAATTAAAATTATTCATTAAATTTAACGGAGACACAACTAGGTAATTACGTATAGAATTTGTTTTAAACAAAAATGTAGTTTACTCTTATGGTGTCTTTTGTTCTTCCCAAGTACAAAAATAATAATTTAAAGAATAATAGTAACATACATGTTGTTAATGTTTTTCACTTAGTTTTGGGAGTTTTAGTCCCACATTGAAAAATCACCAATGTGTATATCTCAATATATAACTATGCTAAGTATTGGTATATACACATGGGATGGTGATCCATGTGGGTTGATTTTTCTAGAGGAATTAAGTGTGAACTCCATTATGACAATCTTTGTTTTGTCACTACCTTTGGAAAGTTTTCCTTAGGAGCTATGTCCTGAAGGTGCTTAGCGAATCGGACTCGGACTCGGGCACGGGCTCAAGGGCGCAAAGTGGCGCTTGTTGGCGGACTTAGCATCGTCGCATGGCGCTCGTGCGTTCCTTTATGCGCGAGTTGCATGCACGGTTGCTAGCTCGGACGCATGCTTCGTGGCTCATGCGGCCAAGACACTATGCGTCCAAGGGTTATGTAGCCAGGCGCTATGAGGCCAGATTTGGATGAGCGAGTCGCATGTGGAGGGGACAATGTCTGCTTTAGGCGTCACATGATTTTCTGTGCCTTCCGGAATATGCGGCGCATGCGGCTGCTTTCTGCGTTTGGCGGCGCTATCTTTCTCGTGCAGTACAGCGTGTTAGGCGGCAGAGACGACGTATGACGCGGGCGGCGCATGCGGCTCTGATACCCAGATTTTGGGGGATCTGGTCGGTCAGCGCATATGCGGCCTGGAGTTTCCTCAGCCGCATATGTGCTGTTTTCCTCTATATATAGAGGACCTCCTCTTTCATTTGACGGGAGAGAAAAAACAGATGAAAAAACCAAGAACACTAGATCATATGCGGCCAAGGGTGTCTCCCTCTCACATTGTGTTTTTTTAGTGTTTTTTCGAAGGTGACATTGAGCGTTCCAGAAGTTCATTTGTGAACTAGCTGGTTCCTGGGGGGCAGATTGTCTATACGGCGAATCTTGCCAGAGTTGTTGGCACTTATGTAGAAGAAGACGTAGTCTAGGAAGGAGTTGTCCTTTAAGAGACAACATTTGAACCAGAACTCGAAGAGAAGTCAGCTAGAAGAGTTAGGAGGTCGAAGGACCAAAGATAATCTTATCATCTATCATATGGAGGTCGTATCACTTACCAATGATGAGGCGATGAAGACCAGGGACTCGGTCTACTGGGAGGAGGCAGTCCATGATGAGATTGATCCCATAACAACACTTGGATGTTGATCAATCTGCGTGAATGAGCTAAACCTATCAGATGCTTATATATCTTCAGTGGAAGAAAATGGAAGCAGACAGAACAGTTGAGTTCAAGATTAGGCTTGTAGCCTAGGAGTTTTCTCAGATACAAGGGACTGAGTTTTGTGGCACCCTGTTGAAGTGTCATATATCAGGATGATGATTGTCGTAGCTGCTATTCATAAGCTGATTGTTTATCAGATGAAGAGAAGACAACAAGTCTTAGAGGAAGACAGTCATGAGAGATTCACGGACAACAGTCAGAATTATTGCCATTCATGTTTGAAGACAGTCTGCAGGTTTGTGATATCTCAAATACGGCCTGAAGCAAATCCCAGGATGTGGCAGCAGAAGTTTGACAAGTAATCTAGTCAAAGTTATCGCAGGAACAGCGAGACAGACAAGTGTGTGTTGTCACGTCCCGATCTCCCGCAGGTAATTGGCCGTCCCCGCTTGGCGCGAATCACCGCGTCAGCGCTCCCGCGGGACGATCTTTTCCATCTGGACGTGATGCCGCACGAGCACAAGCTGTGCCCTTGCAAGGCCATGATCCGAACATGCGGTAAAATGTCTAAGCCACAGAGTCACACAGATAGTCCGAATCCAGCTGAATAAGAAACGAGCAGGCGATTGGTAACAAGTTTACAGAGTCGTCAATAGCGGAAGCATTGAATATCACAAGTATATAAGTAAAACAAGCTATTTATTGATATTGAACAAGTATTACAAGCGACGCTAGGTCGAGATTACAAGTCGCTCAAGCCCTCTCTCTCAAAACAGTAAAAGTGTGCCAAGTGGCTACAATTGTGGAATGATGTATAGGCGATGTTCCAACATTATGTCTTGTATATGTGCTTCAGTTCTGGTCGCAACGCTCCAAGGCTCCAGAGCGAACTCCACGCCTTAGCACGCACAAATGAGATTTTCGTACCGAACGATGTTCTCCCGCACCCTGCAAGTAATCTGGTGGGTTATAAGTACATGAATGCACTGGTGGGGAGGCTTCTCGTCCGCTCGACAAATCCAAACATGTTATAAAGGTTTCGTGCACCATCTATAAAGTTATCTTTCTAGTCTTGCCTTAGGATCAGTTTCATGGCATAATGAAAAGGCTATCTCGTGTGGCAGTGCGCCGTGCGATATAAGAGTAACACGGCGAGACCAACTTACCATTCGTCCTTCCTTGTCCAAGGCAAACCAAGTTAAATCAAGCACGAGCATATATAATGAAATCCAGGGGCAATTGAATAAGCAAACACAAGTGTCATGAGCGAGGTTCTGTTTCAGGAGCACGAGTTATACGGGTTACTCAGGTGTGTTGCAATGGATGTTCAAGTGTTCAATATGTACAGATGTCTTATATTCATAATCGTTCAGGTGTTTCAGATTTACAGGATGCGATGCAATGACTCGCACGCGGATTGCCGCTAAGCGATGATGACTTATCTAAATGAACATGAGTCAATTGCATAGCCATAAAGGACGAGTTTTAATCACGAGACGGAAATGGTATGCAACGCAGGTGGCGAGCTCCGCTACATGCTATTTCTTTCTCCAACAGATGATTATTTAGTCTAAGAGCGAGAATGACGTAAAGGAAGGTTCACAAGGCAGGACACGCCATCCTGCCCGACAGACAGACTAACAGATGTTCCCTCCGGATCGGATCGGCCCCAGTGCCCCGGATACCGTCCGCAGGAACCCATTTAATACCTTGTGCACAAGTTGTCCGCGACATGCAAGTCTTGGGTCTCAGATTTACGGAATTCATGATATGTTAATTCTTGATTCTTGTTCATAACGAGTTTGCTCCACGAGCTGTGATTCTTGCTTTACTTGACATGATTCTCGTTCAGAGTTAAACTTGACTTGATGCATTCCCCTGGTTCGAGGACTGCCTTGCCGACCTAACGGTCCTGGATACTTGTAGGTTCATATTGCACAGAAAAACTATTCGATAGTCTTCTGACTAACTAGATGCATGCACGATACGGATAGTGTTACTTGATTGTGGCATAATTTCATGTGGCAAGCATTGGAACGAGTACAAACTACAATGTAAGCAGGCAAGCATGTATTTATATGAAACATAAGCATTTACTTTAGTACGGTCTAAGGGGTAGTGCGAGGCGTGAAACCGTAAAGGAACATATCGACATAATCTATGGGGACGAGCAGTGTAAACAAGTGAACAGTGCACTACAAAGAGTATATATCGATCTACTCGAGGCATAGCAGGGTCTACTTGCACGAAGCAACATTAGCATTTGAGGGTCCGATTATAAGCCAAGTTTCATTTTCATGTTCTAACACAAGCAATACAAGATGAGATTATTTCCTTAGCTAGGTGCGTTGTATTCTTTATTAGCATGCAGGAGGTGATTCACCTAGCGACTAGCATGTATTATCCATATTGTAAGTGTGCTGGCTAAGCAAAGACAAGTTCATCGTAGCCAACCACCTTAGCAATGATTCGCCTCGGTCGAGGGATACTCCGAGCAAGCCTTTGAAAGTCTAAGTCTGAACTCCTGAAAGGCCAAGTCTGGAAATCCTTTGCCTCAAACGAGTCTTCTCACTGAGCAGAGCGGGTCGGGTCGTTGCACTTGTGCCGTTTGAATCGGCTGTCCGCATAAGCGGAACGGGTTGTTACATGTGTACACAAAGTTCGCTGAAAGGAGTCATCTTTTGTATCTATGTGGACGACTGGCTAATCCCAACTGCGGATATAGAAGTTTCACTAGAACAAAGATGTCCTTTTATCCAGTCTCAGGACGTGGGATTGCGGATATCATCCTTAAGGATATAAGATAATCCGGATGCCAGGGGGCTTGCTCAGTCACAAGCGCTATGCATGAAGATCTGATCACATGCTTTGGGTATCAGGGACGATACTCCTCAGGTGTGACATAGAGATGAAGCCTTATCCAAAGGAAAGCATCAGACAGTTGGTGTACTCAAGCATCATTAGGTGCATGATTCAATCTGAGAGTATCACCTGGTCTGATATAGCTCTTGCTGTAGGGATGCTGATTCAAGTCATGAGCAGTATGTGTGTTTTTGAACACTGAAAGCTGTGAAGAGAGTCGTCAGTATTCTCAAGTGGACTCAGTGGTAAATCCTGCACTACAACAGTTATCCAGATATGATGGAAGGCTTCAGTGATGCCAGTTGGTGCTCAGGAAAGAAGAGTGAAAGATCCACATGAGGACGTAACTTTTCCAGGAGTGGTGTTGCTATATCGTGAAAGTAGAAGAAGCAGTCTTTACTCTCAGAGTCCTATGTACTATCAGCTGCAGCATATTAAGCAAGATGGCTCTGGAAGATCTCAGATGATCTTCCTATGGTTAGTATACAGATTTTGTTGATATCGACATACTGTGAAAACCAGGAAGCTGCAGAAGTGGCATCTATTCATCTCTTCAAAGGTCTGAAGAGAACTGTGTAGATAAAACACAGAATACTGAATGAGCGCAGTCAGCGTGGATCATTACAGTAGTTAATGTTCGGAGCCAGGTGATTTTGGAGGATCCGTTCATAATAGGCCTCAAGAGCTAGTACATAACACTGAATGAGCGCAGCTAGCGTGGATCATTACAGTGGATAAAAGATCGGAGTCAGGTAAATCTGGCGGATCTGTTCATAATAGGCCTCAACCGCAGCTGATCGTAAGAACTATAAAGGAGCGTAGTACTCCATGCTACCGTGGGGTGACACTACCATGAGGTACCTCGACAGGGTAAAGCCTCGGCTTCGGGCCATGTCACAGCGACAGTAGCACCATATATAGTCAGCGTCAAGCACTATGAAGGAGCGTAGTTCTCCATGTTACTATGGGGTGACACCACCATGAGGTACCTTGACAGGGTAAAGCCTCGGTTGTAGGTCATGTCACTGCAGCAGTAACACCGCAAATAGTCAAGGTGTCACGTTCCAGTCCCAAAATACGTAGGACTAGGTATACGTACACATGCCAGCTGTACGAACAAGTATAGGAATCCAATTTAATGGACCTAACTAGTCATAGTACGCTGTAAAATATATCTAAGTCACAGTATTTCAGGCTGGTAAAATCTAGTCTCATTCACAAATATCACAGAGTAAAAACTGAATGAATAGATAAGTCTCAGAATCAAATACAAAATAAAATCTAGTAGAGAATAATCCAAGAAAATTGAGTATAAGAGAATACTGAAAGAATACAACTAAGCAATAAAGAAATGGTCCGGCGTCAGCTAACTAGATAAAAATACAAAGTCACTAAGCAATTGTCGTCCATGAATGCCCAAGGAAACTCATGTTGCTCTACCTCAAAGTCCTCGTCTGCAAAATCTCTAACTCCGTAGTCCGTCGGCTACAAGTGCTCGTCTGGATCTAGAAAATGTGCCAGGTCCTCAGATGAACGTAACAAGTACACAAGAAATTGACATGCATGAATATGGTAACTAAACCATCTATGCGATGTGCACTCGAGAAATCTCTAGTGGCGCTTGAGGGGGGAGAAATAAAAGAACAGTCATCCCACCAGGTATCCGAAAGGACTCGGGGGTACGCAGTCACACCATATACACAGTAAGAAACATAAATCTCATACGCTCACTAGTAGATTCTCTCCTCCCAATGTATCCGAACCGTATACGCGGTGCAGACATAATGCAACAAAAACAATAAATATAGACAAGAAAACCAACACTAACTACCAACACAAGACGCGAACTGACGTATCGATGATCAGACGATGCGCTAGTCCATGAACTCACTCACTCAGTGACCGTGTTGAACATGTGTCAGGTCAGAAGATACCACGTACCTTCACAATATACCAGGTAAGTTGTCAAGCCCCAGTCCCAAAATACGTAGGACTAGGATACGTAACCGTGCCAGCCGCCCGTATATATGGCAACTCCAATATATGGAAACCATATATACGTGCGTACGCTGTATAATGAACAATAGTTCACCAGTGGTATAGTTAATCACAAGTCACAGGGTAATATCTAAATCTCATCCACAGAATATCACATAGACATGAATAACCAATAATCAGGTAACTAAAACTCAATAAAAAAAAATAGCTAAAGAACGACAGTCGGATGGAAACAAATCCACTGCCGAAATGGAATATACAAGGAACCAGAATACACACCATAAAAGATCAACATCTGACAATCCCGAGGCTCGAAGAGAAGACCTCCTCGGAAAATACGTAACATGTCCGGATCTGTGCTCCTGCGAGTACTCAAGAACATATACACCTGGCAGGGGACCAGGTCCTCAGAGGGACATAGCAAGATACAGAAAAATGACATGCCATAATGTAAATACTGAATAAATAACTGGGGTGTGCTAACCATCTAAGTGAATGCAATTTAAAGACCTTGTAGTACGCATGGGAATGTGTGGCTAGACATATGCTGACGTAATTCACCAATCATCGGGACTGGCTAGTATATGTGTCATATGCCCCCGACTCAGGGAACTCTGCAATCGTCCATCTCCGAGGAGCATGGATCGAAGGATAAAAGACTCAAGGAGGGGGTGTCCCATACGCCTACTAAGTGTCTTTCCCGCCCAATATAGATGTACAAGTCGTGAAAACGACGTGGACACCTCCTACTATGATGCAAGTCTCAATAAAATAAACAACTGAGCTAAATACCACTACACGTGTTGCTCACACTGATGGCCAGTCGCGCATGAGGCACGCGTCCCTACATGTACTCACTCTGTGACGTGTAATGATACGTGTCAAGGCCTGGGAAGTTATATCAATAACTTCACAACTTTAGGTGGGTCTACTAGACACTAGGTCAGACACAAGTCCTAATGTCAACGCCATCGTTGACTGCACCCGAATCTGCTCGGACGCGCACATTTATATAATATTAAAATAAACATGTAACTAACAATAACTGAATTTAAACAGTACAACAAGGCAAGGTATACTTGCCTGGCAGGAGAGCTGCAAATATAATGTCCAGATGTCAAATACCAAGTGTCAGAACTATGGCCTCAGAATAAAGTCTCCGGATGCTGAAATAAACATCACTAACAGTCTCAGAAAATATCAAATAGCTAGAAACGCCTGTCCTTAAGTCCAATTTGGACACAGGGGCAAAAATGACAGTTTCCGGTCAAAGCGGGGTCCACATGTGGGCCCACTTTGCACCGAAAAACGTGTCAGGGTCAAAGGTCTCCAAATTCGCCAAACTTAGTGTCCACAAGTCCAAAACGTCGATACGAACCCAACGGAACTTCCAGAATTGGATTCCGGTGAGCCGATCACAAAATCGCCCGTTAAGTGGAGCCGGTGGGGCCCACGATACGGAATTTTGTCAACGTTCTCAGAATCGAACCAAACTTGGCTCACAGGACCAGCGTATTGCTACGAGTCCGATGGCGCAAGTTTCGTCTCGATCCGACGTGTGTACACAAAGTTGCAGCGTGTTCCAGAACTGACGGATACGGGGCGGTGTCGGCGGATACGCGTTGATTCCGGTGTGCACGCACATCCAAATCAACTTCTCCGAATTCCTACACGTCCGTATCAACGTCGCGCACGTTTTGGTAAAGACCGCGTGCGACCAAGTCGTCCCGTTTGGCGGGGCGTACCCAGTTCCGGGGTGAATCGGGTCATTGTTTTTCCTGTTTTTGGATCGCGTGCCGCGATCACCACAGGACGCGATGCTCCGAGCGGGTTGCACGGGCACCGAGGTGGTTACATAGTCTACACGACGCAACTGACAGAATTGAAATCGGAAATACGAGGAGAGAGATAAATATACCTGAACAGGGCTCCGAGAAGTCTAAATTTCACGTGTCCGAGAGTTCTTGACACGAGCTGTGTCCGTGTCGACACGACACAGCGAGTCGTGTCCGGTGCTGCTCACCCTAGGGTTAGGGTTTGGGGCTGCTGCTCGAGCTACGGCGGCCGGAGGCACTGGCCGGAGGCGGCGGCGTGCCGGAGCGGGCGGCTCGCCGGAGGAGGGCGATTCGAAGAGGGGGCTCGGGGTCGTGAGGAGCGGAGGGAAGGAGGAGGAAGAGGGGAGTGGCGACTGAGAGGGGGTCGGGTCCGCCGCGGGGTCGGGGAGGGCTCCGCCGGCAGCGGGGCGGCGAGGGGCTGCGGGCGGAGGCGTCGGGTGAGGGAGGCGGTGGTCGACGGGGTTCCGGCGAGCGGGGGAGGAGAGAGGAGGTCGTGAAAGAGAAGAGGAGCTCGGGGGAGGAGAGGGGCGGAGGGGAGAAGGCCAGCGGGAGGGGGAGGCTCCGGCGGGGGAGCTCCGAGTCAGGGGCGGCGGAGCCGCCGGGGGGGGGGGGGGGCAGCTGCGGGCTATGGGTAGATTTAGGTTTTATTTTTATTTTTCTTTTTCTTTTTCTTTTATAAAGAAATTTATTAATTAAATAAGAAAATATCTAGAGATATTTTGGGATATTTTTGGGATATTTCCGGGATCTTTTCGGGTGGGTCCCGTCTCCAATTGGACGGCGCAGGTTCATCGGCCAATGAGGGGGTGACACCTCGCACTGCAATTTGCAGGAAAGTCCCTGTAATTTCATAAATTGCGTAAAAGTCATATTTTGGAAAATTGCGCAATTTACGAAATTGTCTGGAAAACACCTGATTCCTGAAAATTCTAAAATTCACAGAATTGAAGGAAAAAGCTGTGTGAGGGTCCTGGGAAAATGGGGGTGAGTCTGGGCAGGAGTTGGACCTGGTTTCTGGGTGATACGGCCCATCGTATTAATTTAATTAATAAATACTGCGCACGGTGTTCACTAATTATTTAGAGGCAGGTAGGGTCATAATTTTTCTACGGTGTCAATATACTAAATGTAGTATACTCAGTGTAGAAAATTATCGTATTTTTGTTTGGGCAAAACAGGTGTATGTTGGGCCTCAAATCTCTAGGGGTACAGAGGTGGGTAAAGAGCAGAAAATTAAATAGGAAATAAATATGGACGATTGTAACGATATTTGTGCGTCTCATTCGAGGCTCAAAACAAAGCATCTGGGAGTTGCACAAAATTCAGGAAATTAGTCTAGCATGTCTATGACAGGTATGTGAACTTTATTCGGGGATAATAGTCAAGATAAAGCTCCAAATAATTAGGTGATGGACAGGTGCACAAGTCAATAGGATATGTACGCAAAATAAATTAAAATATTGCAACAAATCCTAAATTGTTAAAAATAATCCTAGAAATACTAAAATCTGGTCGAGGGGGTTTACATAAGTCTGCTACTCTAAGACGCGTGCACACAACTAGCAAATAAAAACTAGACATATGTATACTGAACAATAAAATCAAGCAAGGTGTACTTGCTTTCTAAGCCAAGCTGCGAGCACAACAAATCTGGTCCAGAGTTCTCCACAAAAACCTTACAAACACCTACCAATTAATTATTACTCTAATTAGACTCTTATTATCTAGTTAAGTTATCTAGTTATTAATCCTACGTTAGTTGCACATGCAAGTAACTACACACCAAATTATTACTAGCCATCAAACTTTACCAAAAATTATTTTTAAATATTATTTATTAAACTATTAAATCTGGAATTAATTACAAAAATAAGCAAATTAATGGTTTTCAACTCACAAGGGGTTTCTACGAAGGTCGGTAACTAGTCATGCAATTATGGGTGCTAAATAGGATTTTCTCGACATGCAAGTTCTCAAAAGATGAATTCCTAAGAAAGTTAAATTCTGGAAATAATTCTAAAATACTAGAAAATAATTATTTAATGAGTTCCTACATGCATAATTATCAATTCTACTTATTGGTCGTTCCGTTGGACGCATACTGGTTTTCTAGCAATAGTATTGACAAAATTTTGTCATTATACCCCTACTATTATGCTTTGCATGAAAATTCTAAATCATATTTAATTCTGAAAAAAAAGTTTTAATCACAAAATAATAGGGAGAACATTCATATATGGCCAAAGAACAAGTTACAAAAAGTTTACATGTAAATTAGGTCAACTATGTGTCTTTTATGCATACAATTTATTTAAATCAAAAGTAATATTTCTGGAAAAATAATTTAAAAACTTAATTTAATATAGGTTAATAACATCATATTTTAATTATTTACAAAGTTTTAGAAGGGTTCGATGCGAAATTTTGGATAAAACATTAAACTAGGTCACCCTACATATTGTACATGCAATTTATTTAACACAAATTTATCAAACTAATATTCTGAAATAAACAGTAACATTATGGCTAAAATAATTTTAATCATCATATTTCTCTATTATTAACATGGTTAAATCAAGATTTTTACCTATGAGTGCATACATGCATACATGGGTTCAAAACTCTACATGAAAAACTCTAAAATAAAATTCTACAATGAAGAACATGACAATGGGTTGTAAACACATATAAAATCATTTATTTATATTTATAAACATTTATTCATGCATTAAATACATTAGAGAGGTTGGTGGAGAGAAGGTTTAAAGAAAGAACTTACTAGAGAGAGAGAAGATGAAGAACTATGGTTCTTAAAAAAAGGTGGACGGCTTTGAGGTGTCCACGTGGGGGAGGGTCGGCTTTGAGAGTGGTGTGGTCAGCCTTGAAGGTGGAGGAGGAGAGGAAATTAGGGTTAGGATTTAAGATGAGAAGAGATGATATATATATATATATATATATATATATATATATATATATATATAGGAGAGGGGTCGGCGGGTTTGAGAGGGGGTCACGAATATGGAAGGGGGGGGGGGGTTCGGCTATGGGTAGGTTTATGATTAGTTTAAATTGTTTCCTAATTTGGTTGGTAGCAATCTAAGGTATATCGCTAATCCTAATAGATATTAATAACCAAGATTTGATTAGATTCTAAAAGGAATAAGATAATAATAAATAAATAAATAAATAATTAAATCCTACAAAACGAGGGAAGTGGCCTAAATATGCATGGAGGAATTATGTGTTTTGCTTATTGAAGAATGTTGGATTGAAAAATAATCACAAATGAATTATTTATATAAAAATATCTAAATATTACACACAAGAAACTACTGTTGACCTCTGATATTGCGTCTCTGCAATCCTACCATTTAGTTTTATGCTATTGGTTCAAAGAGAAATCTACTAGGCATCTAGCTATTGGTTCAAAGAAAGACTATTGACCAGGAGAATATCAGGTACAATGGGTAATCCTCAGGGACATTGTGGGATACGTACCCGGAACCACTGTGGTCTACTATTTGTTCTTGATCAGAACATTTTCTGTAGGAGGATGGCTTTGACGCCTTAACGAATTCTCGAAAAAAGTGAATGTCCGGCGTGCGTTGCAGGAAGCACGAGTAGTTTCAGCACTACAAGGGACTTGTATCCCATGCTACAATGGCATGACACCACACGAGGGAGTGAACCTCGGCTTCGGGCCATGTAACAGCGGCGGTAGCACCGCACATAGGCAGGTAGCCTAATGCTGAAAAGAAATAGAGAGTGGTAGTACAGCACTACAAAGAGGCATGTGACCTCATGCTACAGTGGGTGACACCACATGAGAGAGTGAACCTTGGCTTCGAGCCATGTCACAGCGGCGTAGCACCGCACAGAAGCGCAAGGCATCATGCTGGGAGGTAGTACAACCTACTAAGAGGCTTGTGACCTCATGCTACAATGGGTGACACCAAATAAGGGAGTGAAGTTCGGATTTAAGCCATGTTACAGCAACATAGCACCGCACAGGAGCACAAGGCTCTATGTTGTGTGTAGTAACGACACTACTAAGAGTCATGTGTCCTCATGCTACAGTGGTATGACACCACAAGAGGGGGATCCTCGGCCTTGAGCGGCTATGTCATGCTGCGTAGCACCGCACAAAAGCACAAGATTTCATGCCGGATAATAAACTCTCTATAGTGGAAGAACTCACCTAAGTGTATGGATAGAGATATAGGTCGTCTCTTGAGGGAAAGCTTGTAGACGTCCAAGATACATACACTGAGACCAGGTCAGCACATGGCCTTTAACGTGCGACCGGATGTCACAGCTGAGGTCATTGTGTGAGTGGGAAGAATAGCAGCTATGTGTAGAATTCAAGGCTTAGTCTATTCTTGTATCGTACTGTTTTTGACTCATGCGGGAAGATTCAAGTCGTCGGCGACATCTATCCTAATGCATGATGGCAGTCACTGAGGAACGCTCGACCATATATTGTGATATATGTGGGAGATTGTTGGTGTTTTCCACTTAGCTTTGGGAGTTTTAGTCCCACATTGCAAAACATGTCACGCCCCAGTCCCAAAAATACGTAGGACTAGGACACGTAAGCATGCCAGCCGCATGGATATGGCAACTCCAATATATGGAAACCAAATCCATACGTACGCTGTATTATGAATATCAAATCCACAAGTGGTATAATATATGTCACAAGTCACAGGGTATAATCTAAATCTCATCCATGAAAATCAATATAAATATATAACCAGTATCTATGAAACTAGATCTCAATAAGAAGTATCTAAGGAGGATAGTTGGATGGAAACAAATCCACTACCAACCCGAATATAAGAGCAAATACAATATGAGTACAACACAATAACACAATATAAGAATACCAGCTATCAACCACGGCTCGAAGAGAAGACATCCACGAAGCATAGGTATCCATCCGGATCTGCGCTCCTGCGAATACTAAAAAACAAATACACCTGGCAGGGGACCAGGTCCTCAGAGGGACATAACAAGATACTTAAACACATGCCAATAAAGTACCGAAATAAATATCCAATGGGGTCGCCTAACCATCTAAGTGAATGCAGTTAAGAACAACTTTTCCCACAAGTGAGCTATCTGGCTGAAAACCTGGGATTTGGCATGGTTCTCTATTGGAGATCCAGGGGCCTACAAAGGCACGACGACTTTTGAACGCCGGAGGCCCGCCTGATAATAATATAATATATAGTGGTCATCACCGCCCGTATCTCCAGCGGAGAATCCGGCCGCACAATAGAAAAAAGTGCAAAAGAGCTCAAATGCGGTACTTGTTGTTCTTCCCACCCCATGCTCTAAGCATGTCACATCCATGACACAATTTGGTTCATAGCCTATTCTTAGAACCCTAGCCCAATCCTGCAACCAAACAAGGACAAGGATGGGACCACCGTACTATAATAAGCTATGTCCATGGACCTCTAATAACTGCAAAGTCTACTAGCATGCAAAGTTTCTAACAGCAGTTATCCCTAACGCACGGCCCACACGTACAGGAGGCCAAACCCTGCACGCCAGTCCGTGATCTATATGAGACTCACAACTCGTGTAACAACTGTGTCACAGCCAATGAACCTAAAGATGCTACATGATAATGGGGTAGTCTCATGAACAAGGTTAATGCAATACATAAATAAAACATATCGCGACGATACCGTCGCGCACATTTATATACAGTTAAAATATATGAACTAGAGACAAAATAAAGATGCATGCAACATATGGAATATGAATAACAGTACAATGGCAAGGTATACTTGCCTGGCAAGAAAGCTACGATGTACCAATAACCTGCTCTAGAAGTTGCGCAGAACAAATCCAATATCCTTAACAACTACTTGATGAGGCCAAAGAATCTTTGATACTTTGGATTGGCTGCTTAGTGATTTCATCTAAGAAAGCTTAAAGATATGCATGGTCATAAAACTGGGACTCTAAATTTAGTCCTCGTAGATCTTGGCGTCCATAAATTGAATCTTTGGTTGTTAAAGTAGGGGGGCTTCCTGATCCTTTTAAGTCTACACTCAGACTCCAACATCACACGGCAATCCCAATTAGACCATGTTACCACAGCAAAGCTTTTGTGTTTGATTCCTTTGCTTTCCAACCACTTATCATGCATGAGCAGAGCTTCACTTAGAGGAACTCCTCTGTCCACCTGAATTTGCTGGATACCAGTAAGCTCTTTGCAGAAATCTGTGAGATGTTGATGATATGAAGGTCGCACATACGTCTGAAAGCAAGCCTCTAGTTCCCCAGTCACACTATTAACTAAAACAGATGGAAATTCAATTCTCTCCTGTGGATACGGACTCCTTTCCTTGTCACAAGTTGCTTCAAAGTCGATAACCACAAAATATTGAAAATCTTGCAATTGGAATTCATGGGTGTAACTATGATAAGACATCTTGAGAGGCAGATAGGGAGTTCCATTTTCCACAGGAAATGGGTATTCTCTGTTCATTGGCTGGTACTGATTTCCATAGGTATTCCATAGGCCATGCTGAAGCTGTTGAACATCTGGATAAACGTTAGGCAACATTCTGAAGTCTTGTTGGTAGAATGGTCTGTGATAGCCGGGATTTGGAGGTGCAGATGCCTCCCTATTAAAGAAGTTTTCTGACTCCACAACATTACCCGGATGGGAAGGCATTTCATCTCTATGCTCAGAGAACCCTTCATTGTTACCAGTTTGTTGGAAGTTGTACTGAAATGCCTTAGTCCTGAAGTATCCTACGGATGCCTCAAGATTTCTTTGCATTGTATTTGATGGTGTCTTGAAGTGGCATGATGGAGTTGGTGACGGAGATGAGATTTGCTGGTGTTAGGACAGACACACAAGGGAAGGAGACGAGGGAGGAGGAGCAGAGGACGGGGACGAGTCCGGCGAGTCGTGGTGAGCGGGGGTGGCCGCGGCGGAGCTCCGGCATAGTCAGGCAGGGAAGGGGTAAGGTTGAAGATGAAGGGGTCGGCTGAGGTGTCGGCTAGGTTATATTTTAGGTTTTGGTTTTTGATAAAGAAAAGAAAGAAAATGTTGTATTTATATACATGTGGGATTTTTAGGTTTGGGGTTGACCTAGGAGTGGGCTTGGTCAACACCTCTTTGGAGTTGGGCCTTGGGCTCATATGAGGATGTTTGAGTTATAATTTCAGGGTTTAAAATACAAGGATGGGGTTTAAAATAAGTGGGGGCGATGTGCGCGTTGCACATCCAGAAAATTACGGAAAAATTCACGTAAAGGGAAAATTAAGTTTCTTCACGCATTGTCCAATGGTGGGGACACCTCAATGCGTTTTTGCATAAAAGCCCCCCAACAATTGGAAAATTGCACAAGGACGGAAATTAGATTTAATTAATTAAATCGAACGCGCACGATGTTCTAGAATTAATTAGAAGTGCATGGGAATGAAATTAGGTGGGGCACAAGTGTCAGGGCGTAGAGGGTACAGTGTAGAATATTAATAAAATTCGGTTTGCACAAAACGGTCAAGATTGTGTCCCCAATTTCGATTGGGACGCACAAGGGTACAAAATTGGAAATTATTTATAATTAATAAATAACGTCCGCGACGTTTATTGTGCGGCTAAAATATAGCACCAGAGAGCAATATTAGAAGTTGCACAAGGGTCAGAATAGTAGGCGGACATGTCTAGGATGAGGTTGTGAAGTTTGTTGCAAGGCAATGGCTAGTGAGGTACTCCAATTATCGAAGCAACGGTAATGTGCGCTACACGATATTTAATTATTGCATAATTAAATAAAAGCCGTGTTCTAATTCTAATTGGTTCAAACTAGCCCTAGTTTTACTATCTAAGCAAATTAGGCCTAATTTTGGGTGAGGGGATTTACAATCTACCCAACTTAAAATAATTTCGTCCTCGAAATTAAACTAGGGCAGGGTTTCTCTATCTATCCTCACTTGATTACAGTCTAAAGAATTCTCCTTAAGTTAATATTGCAGTTTCTACCCCAACTTTAGAATTTACCCATCTATCATCTAAGGCTACTCATCTAAGATGGCTATGTCCCAGACTATTTAATCATGCTACTGAATCATCAAAGTCTTTAACACCAAACATATCATCTATGATATGCCCTTAATCATTTATAACAGGGAGTCACCAAGTCATATGATTAGCCTATGGGGTGTACCTAGCACTATCAGTGTATCACTTATTTCCAAGCACGAGGGTTCGTCTTTTCGAAACAAGGGAAGACGGAAAACAATGGTAAAGAGTTCAAGGAGGGGTAATAGAATGGAAGTATGGGAATCAAAGCGTTTAAAGGATTCAGATGGGAATTGTCAAAGCACTATGCGTCCCGGCGCTATGCGGCCTGGCGTTATGCGGCCATGGGCTATGTGGCCAAGTGCTATGCGGCCAGGGTCTTTGTGGCCAGGCGCTATGCAGCTAGTCTTTGTGGCCTGGCGCTATGCGGTCAGGTTTGGATGAACGAGTCGCATGTGGAGGGGACATGGTCTGCTTTAGGCGGCGCATGCGGCTCATGATTTTCTGTGCCTTCCGGAATATGTTGCGCATGCGACGGAGTGGCTGCTTTCTGCATATAGCGGCACTGTCTGCCTCGTGCAGTACAGCGTGTTAGGCAGCGGAGACGGCGTATGCGGCGCGGGCGGCTCTGACACCCAGATTTTGGGGGATCTGGTCGGTCAGCGCATATACGGCCTGAAGTTTTCTCAGGCCGCATAGGTTCTGTTTTCCTCTATATATAGATGACCTCCTCTTTCATTTGACTGGAGAGAAAAAATAGATGGAAAAACCGAGAAGACCATATCATATGCGGCCTATAGCGTCTCCCTCTCACATGATGTTTTTCAAGTATGTTTCGAAGGTGACATTGAGCGTTCCAGAAGTTCATTTGTGAACTTGTTGGTTCCTGGGGACATATCATCTATACAACGAATCTTGCTTTGAGCAACGATGGTTTTGACCACCCTAGTAAGGAGCTTTTTTTCAGCATTTTTTTTTGCTTTGTTTTTTTCTTATTGTAGCGTCTGTGAACGTAAAGAGAAGAACGTTTTACTTGTTGCTTGCTGTAATCTTCATTTTTCTCGAAGTCAGTTTGTAACCTATTATTGGTTCGTTCTTCGTTGGAATCGAGAAATATCAGATGATGAACTCTTGTGTGAATCTCTGATCTCGACGACAACTGGGTTCCAGTAAAGAACGGACATTCGGGTCTCGCTAGTAGCTCTGCTATGGCCCGCGTTCTACCATCTTTGATCCGTCTCGGAACTAACACATGTATATATACTAGTAACATATAAACGTGTTCTATCTAATGAGTGGCCTCCAAGGGGAACGAAAGACCAAATTGCTTGAATGAAATGGTACATATATCACAACTTGAGTTGGTAAATCATGAGTAGGCTAGTTATTTAGCATTATGCCTCCCAACAAGTATATGAATGTGTTTTAAGTCGATGTTCTTTTCCCCCTTTTACCAGCAACAACAATTACTTATTAACGGCCAGATATTGGCATCTAACCCATTCACAGATTCGCTTTGAACTATAATTAATTTCTGCTTATGTTGCATGACATTTGCTAGCAGTTTGCACGTCGCAAAGTAATTGTGTCGTATATAATTTCTTGTGTCTTTCGGATTGGAAATACTAGGTTGAAACCAGTTATGCATGTGAAAAGTAAACACAAAACTGTTTTAATTTTTTAGGTGGGTGATGAAGATGGGAAAGCCAAGACTGCCCCTATGAAGATGAAAGTTTACTTCATGCTCCAGGTTCCTCAAGATGACATTAAGAGCTCACTCGTCATGTTGTGAGTGAAGAAAAGGTGGGATATCTAGTCCTTGTGCTTCGACCCAAACCTTACCCGTTTATTTACGGGTTAGATGAAATCCCGTTCAGGTTCAGGTTTGACTCGAACCTGTCCAAGACTGGGTGTTGGCGGGCGGCCCGAGCCCAAATTGACACCCTCAAGTTCAGTGTAGCAAATCGAGACACTCGTGAGTTCCTCTAGGAATTTTGAATTTAATTTAGAATAACAAACTTGGACAATGAAGTGAAGTTCAAGGTATTTAGTTGCAGATTAGCCTAACCTGTGCATATTCTTTCTGGTACAGTTTGTGTTCCCTGTAATAATTAATGAAAGTCAAATGATCGATTGCTAAATTCTACTACCTGTTGTTGAGAAACAGACCCACCAACTGTTAATTTCTTTTTTTTTCTACTCATGGCTTCCTTAAAAGTCAGCTTGTTTTAATTAAATATATTAAAGATAAAAGGCTACAGAGAATATATATTCTAGGAGTGAGCGTTCGGTTTTAACATTCGGTTTTAACTGAATCGAAATTGTCAAAAATTAAATAAACAGAAATTCTAAAAATCTAAGTCGAACCATGCCCTGACCTGTTGTAAGCCTTGTATATTTTTCTTTCTTTTTTTAGCTTAGGCACCCAACACCACACCATATGTTACACAATTAGGACATTAAACGGTCTTGTTCGGATAGGATTAGTGTAAAATTCGTAGCATCCGAAGCAATTTTTTAATTACAAAATTGGGTATTATATGAAAACCCAATTACTCGTCCTATTAGAAAATTGGGGTCCAATTAACGAGTTAGCAAAACCCGATAGTTCGTCAACTTACATTCAGAGAGTAGCGAATCTCAACAAAAGCATCGACCAACTAAATTTCACTTAAAGAAGATAATGAAACGCAGCCTGATAGGTCAAGACATGTAACATATCACACAGCGGTGGTTGTGCCACAAAAACAATTTCCAACACTTTACATGATCAAAGAATTATTTACAAGTATATACATTACCTCTTTTGTTCCAAGAGACAATCTCTTACAAATCTTAACAAGAAGAAGTACCAAAACGATGAGATGATAAAGCTCCTAACTTTAACTATAATTTCGTACTTATCCACCGAATCGACTACAGTGATCATCTCCTGACATAGTTGACGAAACTTCGATCAGAACCTCCTTCTGTATTGAAGTGCAGGACCTATAGATCACCTCGTAGAATTTTGGTGGATTCACCTTTGAATCTCTTTCCAGAGCAATATCTAGAACAATCCCCTTGGAGTCCATATATAGGGCTAAGAAATCATAGCTTAGCTTCTAAGCTAGCACCAACAAATTCCGACCGTTGATAATCATCAAATTCGTCAAAATATGTTAAAATATGTCCAAACCAACAAGAACCAGTATACCGTCGATATGCTTATAAAAGTGCTGAAAATGTTGAAGAATATATGGTATATTGCTGATATACTAGAATTTTCTATTTTGGCTCCAATTAAGTCTCGGTCTTGCTGCAACCGACATGTCATCTTTGCCATAACTTATATCGACAACTCAACAACGCTCCAGCTGTCATGCACCTTAAAATCAGGCTGGATTTTCAACGAACTCTTGCTCCAGTCTGATAAGAGGGTGTTACTCTATGGCTCATCAATTGAACTCCATGTCCCTAGCCTTGCGACAAAGTTTATGGTTTCCGTTGCCATTGACCTCAAATTCCATGGACTGCTCCACATCTCATGTCGTCTCCAGTTGCTCGATCACCATGTCGAAGCTAACTATCATATGCAACATATCCCGAATAACTTGGATCTTTGGAGGTTAATAACTTGGACAAGATGAAAGTCCCTAACCATCACTCTCACAGTGAGTCCCGATACTTGTCTCCGGCTTCCGTCTTCTATCGGAACATGCGCCCCTTGAGAAATACTTTTCCACCATGGCTAGCCTAAAGGTCATGTCCAGGTTCCGTAGAACCGAAGGTCGACAGTGGGCACGATATCTTATAAGCCTAAATTGTACTTGTACAAGACAAGCACAAACACATTTGATAAATCATTTCTGAAATAAAGTCATTGCAGCAAAAATAAGCATAAAAGTTGAATAGACATAAGATATACAAAAATAATTCTCTATATTGATAATATTTCAACGAAATTACAATGACTCGATTATAATCACTATCTCTCTCTCTATATATACAATGAAACATACCACAAGACTTACATTTCAAGAACTATACAAACAATGATGTTCCATACATTAGTTGATATTTCGTTGCCTTAAGAGCGGCATCTCCAACAGATACCAGGATGTCGCTATTTTTTATCGTCGAGTTGTCAACCATCAATCAGATAAGGTGACTAACGACGCCTAGATAGCAACACTGGATTCCCTATGATTATTTTTTGTCGCCAGGTCATTGTTATTGTTCTTTAACGACAAACCGCCGACGGATATAACCGTCATTATACATATATTTTTGTAGTGGTACAACGTTATGATCCATACTATATTTTAAAAAATATAATTAAAAAATAATTAATCTATAATATCAAAATTAATTACTTATATAGTTTTATATAAAAGGTACTCAAAGCTTAACTTGATTTTCTCCAAAGTTAGATACAAATGTGTTGCAACTTAGTGGTGGTCGATCAAGTTGAAGCCTCCAAAATCTGATTATTGAACTATTGCATTTTTTTTTGCACTTTAGTCTCTAAAAAGTATCTAATTGAGGAAATGCAACACATGATTGATTGAAAATATTAGAAGAGAAGAAAAAAAAAATTGATGCGGTAAATTTGGTTGGATTAATCCATATTTATAGAAAATTTTGGTACAAAATGATCAAAAATATCCTCATAATATAATTTCTATAGGATTATTTTGACCATTTTTAGCAAAATAATTAAAATATCAATAATTATCGCTCAGAAATGGTTAAATAATGAGGATATTTTGATAACAAATATACCTCCCACCCCCCCCCCCCCCCACACACAAAAAAAAAAAAAGATCTTATTGTCCTTAAAATATTGTACTAGGGTGTTTTTTACCAAAATACTTCCAAAGTTATAATAAGGATGAGTAAGGGGTAAAATGGTAAAAAAAAAATCCAACCCTTATTTTTAATAAGAGGAGCAAGTCTAGAGCGGACTCCAGATCGGACCGGTTCACCGGGTTTGGATAGGAAACCCAGCCTTGGGGGGGAAGGCAAACCTATACCGGACTCTAGGTTGAAAGTAGACCGAGCCGGATTAGACCCTTGATCGGACCCGGACCGGTCCAATCCGGATTTGACCGGACTTGGCATCTGGCCAATTCACCCCCCTCTATATTTAACCTAGCTAGATTATGGTTGGTTGCGACTTTGTGACAGAACATGAGATGCTTGTGGAAGCTCAAGTTGACAGCAAGTACTAATTAACTACGAGGAGAGGGAAAAACGAGCAGTGAGTTGCATATTTATATGCCACTTCCCTTCAACTATGTGACATTATGTTTCAAAATAGTCGTATCCAATTTTAATTCACGTTGTGATCAGCTTAATCCAATTAAGAATCCCAAGTCAAATTCGCCTCCATCATCTCCAGCTTGCAACCCTCAAAAAGTATTCTATTCTATCAAGGATTCATTACCTACACATTGCCAGCTCCATTCTCCTTCCTCAACCATCTCATTTTTTTGCGGTTGCGACGAGGACGACACTCCAACTGCCGACGGAATAAGAAACGGCCTACGTGCACTTCAGTCTCCGGAAAATAGCTAATTCGCGGAATACAACGCAAGATTGATTGAAATTATCAGAAGAGAATTAATGTCGACGAACCACTGGGGCGGCTCCTTGGAAATCGCTGCCGACCAGGCGACGGACTACGACGAGCACAGCCGCAATCTCGACCTGGACCGCGGCGCGGTGTCGCGGCAGCAGCACGTGCTGGAGCTGGACGAGACCCAGCAGAGCTGGCTGCTCGAGCCGCAGGACGCCGCGGGCAGGAAGAGGAAGGACAAGTACGCCGACCTCGGCTGCCTCGTCGTCAAGAGGAAGCTCCTGTGGTGGGCGCTCTGGTGCTTCGTCGCCGCGGTCGTGGTCATCGGCATCCCCGTCACTGTCGTCAAGACCCTGCCCAAGCACAAGGATCCCCCGCCTCCGCCGGATGAGTACACCAAGGCGCTGCACAAGGCCCTCCTCTTCTTCAATGCTCAAAAATGTAAGCAAACATCATGCACTTAATCTTGATTTCCTTACCATGTTCCAAACGTTTGGTGCATGGATCATACCATTATTGTGGTTTGACATGTTTGGCACAAAATATAATATGTAGAGATTTTAACCGAAATAAGATATAGAACTGACCGAATAATGGTAGAAACCATAGTATAGATGTATTATTCTAACCGTGCGACGTAGAATGGTAAAAATGAATATTGATTGATAATTCTGATAGAAGTGAACTGAACTGAATGATGAATGGTAATGGATCTTGTGATTATTCGACTTGGTTTTCTAGTACAAATAACTTAGGATATGCTTGGAACGATGTTTTCACCGGTTGTGGAGCATTTTTGAACCCACTTTCTATTATGTGTTTAAAATATTTACGCTTGGTAATTTTTTTGAGATATTGATTTTGGTCGGTCCAAAAAATCTCTTAAAATCAGTGTAGTATAATTTTGAGTGTTATTAATACCCCCAAATCGATGGATTTTGAATTTTTTTTAAATTTTTTAAATTTTTTTTCCATTTATGTCATTACCGAAAAAAAAATATAATTACAACTATTAATATATTCTTTTTCATCTTTGTTTCGTTATTTTTTTTCGTTCGATAATTTTATTCTTGTAATTTTACAACTTTTTCCAAACTACCACTACTTCTTGCGTTATTTTTATTCCTGTAAGGACTGATTTAAAAATCGCTACTTAAAATCATCCAAAATCAGATCCCTCCGAACTACACTACTCAACAATTGTCCAGCATAATCTTAAGGTCTGCTTGGTAACGATATTTTTATCGGTTTTGGAGTATTTTTCAACCGACCGTTTATGAAAACCCTCTGTTTGTTAATTTTTATGAGGCTCTGGTTTTGGTCCGCTCAAAAATCTTCCAAAATCGGTGAATGTAATTTTGGGTGGCTTTATAAACACCCCAAATCGACGAGTTTTGAACGGTTTTATTAATTTTATTTCATTTATTCTTGTAAAAGTCTTTCAAATCCGTTCGTTACCAAACATGGATTTGATTGATTTAAAAGTTACTACTTAAAATCACTCAAAATCGGACCCCTTATAATCGTTCATAATCAGTACTCTAAAAATATTTCATAACCACTGCTTCCACAATTGTCAATCCGTCCCTTAGTTACACACAGTGAGTATCGTAAACCTTGGTGTCTGAGGGATGTCCTACTGCTCTATTGTGTGTTCAGCCGGGCGACTGCCAAAGAACAATGGCGTCCCGTGGCGAGGGGACTCCGGCCTGAAGGACGGGTCCGACCTGACGGACGTGAAGGGCGGGCTGGTCGGAGGATACTACGACGCGGGCGACAACATAAAGTTCCATTTTCCGATGGCCTTCTCCATGTCGATGCTGAGCTGGTCGGTCATCGAGTACAGCCACAAGTACAAGGCGATCGGAGAGTACGACCATGTCAGGGACATCATCAAGTGGGGCACCGACTACTTGCTCAAGACGTTCAATTCTTCGGCTACCACCATCGACAAAGTCTACAGCCAGGTTACTCTCTGTTTCTGCAATGTGATGTGCGCTAAGTTTTTGTAAAGTTCATATCAAATGTTCAATCCAAACAACTGCACTAAATCATCCGCAGATGGGGTTATAGGTTTAGTCTGTATCAGGAAGCACGGTCGTATCCATGTCATGTTCATGTGTCTGTGTCTCCGTGTCAGTGCAACGTACTCTGTAGGAACAATCAGTTCAGATGCAACACTTATGTTGCACAGAAACTAATATGACATGACCAATGGCGGAGTCATTGGTGGATTGGGAGAGAGCAGATATGTTGTTCCCTATTTCAGTCTCCTTTCTATTAGATGTGGGTTCCTCTTTTTTCAATATCGACTAGGACCCAACATGTAATAGGGTGGAAACAGAAATATGAGACAGAATTAATAGGACAGTTGATCTGCTCAGATTGGGAGATAGGGAGAAGTGGGGCTCCAATAAGTACCTTCAAAAAATATATATATATATATATAGATGGCAATGATCGTAAATACCATTTTTTTTGGAGATAGGGAGAAGTGAGCTCCGGTCAGTATCATTAGAAAAATATGTGATAATCGTAAGTATCAAATTGGAGAATTGAGAGATGGATTGATCTGAGGTATTGGATCTATAGAAGTTAGCTGCGACAATCGAACGGCACCGCACATGCGGTACAGAATAACTACAGGCGGACCATCCTAAAAAGACAGTGGTGTGTGTTGCTGATGTAGACGGTAAGCTACATAAATTTGCTTTCCTGAAGCCTCCCCACCGTCCGAATCCCCGCATCCTCGACGATTGCCACATCGCAGATCCTCTGTCGATGTTAAAAGATAATAAAGACTCTCCGTGTTCGAATTTATGCCTAAAAGAGTCTACCTGGAAAACTAATTTTTTTTGTTAGGTTTTTATTTTTTTTAGTATGTTGGACACAGTTCTACATTGGTAAGACACGGTACGGTACTGTATGAACTTGATGAAATATGGATATGGGGGGTTTTAAATTTAGTCGGAGATAAACTAAAATACTGACTCCGTCGACATGTTCTACAGTGACACGGATACAGACACATATTTTGTACATCAGGAAATTAAGGATTCCATATCCCTGCCTGATACATTTGCTATATATGCTCAGGTGGGTACCGCGAGGAACGGATCTACCACTCCCGACGACCACTACTGCTGGATGAGGCCCGAAGACATGGACTACCCCCGGCCGGTGGTGACCTCCGCCTCGGCCCCCGACCTCGGCGGAGAAATGGCCGCGGCGCTGGCGGCCGCGTCCATCGTCTTCCGCGACGACACCGCGCACTCCAGCAAGCTCGTCAAGGGGGCCGCGGCGGTGTTCAAGTTCGCGCGCAGCGCGGGGAGGCGCACCCCGTACTCCCGCGGCAACGCCGACGCCGCGCCCTACTACAACTCGAGCGGATACTGGGACGAGTACATGTGGAGCGCGGCGTGGATGTACTACGCCACGGGGAACAGCAGCTACGCGGCGTTCGCCACGGACCCGAGGCTTCCGAGGAACGCGAGGGCGTTCCTGCAGATACCGGACCTCGGGGTGCTCAGCTGGGACAACAAGCTGCCCGCGGCGCAGCTGCTGCTGACGAGGCTCAGGCTCTTCCTCAATCCTGGGTATCCCTACGAGGACTCCTTGAAGGGCTATCACAATTCTACTGACCTGAACATGTGCTCCAATCTCCGGCAGTTCGATGTCTTCAACTGGACTCGCGGTATATATATATATATTGCTACTTAACACGGATACAACACGACACGATACGACACGAAAATGGCATAGTTGACACAATACCTATTTTGATGTTTAGTATATTTTGGAGTATCATGGTTTTGTCCAATACGTGTCCGACACGATATTGTAGTGTGGCCATGCGTCCAAGATTAGCTAGATTAGCTGCACTAGAAAGGAGCAAGCAGAACAAAGCCCTTGTTTTTCGAATTTCTTGGCTAGATACTAAGTTAGCTCTTTACTTTTTGCAGCGTAAATCCAAGTAAGCTTATATATAATCTCAAATGGAGTTTCTATCTCACATATTTCTATGGTAGAAAAAAAAAAATTTTAAATTTTTATTTTTATTTTTTTTAGTTTCTATCCTAATTGAGTTCCTCTCTCTCATATTTTCTATAGTACAAATCATTTTTAGAAGATTTTTTATTTCTTTCTTGTTTCTACCTCTGATGTGGCTGATGTTTGATGAAAATTTATATGATAGTTTCTACATATAAAAACTATTATATAAATTCTCCATATTAATATTGGATTCTATTTCCAAACTAAATTATAAAATATTATATTCCACTTTAATTTTTTTTCTGTCATATATGATAGAAATTGAGAACCAAAATTTTTATGTAGAAACTCTGCCAATTAGAATATAAATATTCTAACGAACTCGAGTGGCTCTTGTGGTTATCAAGCAGAAGTATAAGATCATGATTAGGTGGCAGAAGATCAGTAGATCGAGCCACGAAGACGTATTATTCTTTCCATTTATAATTGGTGGGAGTAAAGGGGACAGTGGTCCAAAAATATACAATCCAATGTGTACAAAATTCTGAACGTTATGTCAGAAATTTCAAAAAAAAAAACTTGAATATAAATTTTCTTATAATACAATACAAGTAGGATAGAACACACGAAATGAATTTGAAGTCGTTTGAATCGCTTCATAGAAAATAAAAATAAAAATAATAGTAGAATGCCAAGTAGATATCACACTCTCAACGAATGTGAATTTGATTGAATTGCTTTCGACACATGCAGGTGGCATAATCGAGCTGAACCACGGCCGTCCCCAGCCGTTGCAGTACGCGGTGAATGCGGCCTTCCTCGCCTCTCTCTACGCAGACTACATGTACGCCGCCAACGTCCCCGGCTGGTACTGTGGCCCCTTCTACTTCGGCATCGCCACCCTCCGCCAATTTGCTGCCTCTCAGGTTAAAACTATACACACAACAATAGAGCTTCTATCCTGTACTAAACTACTACTATTTCGAAAACATTCGAAAATGCTTAATAACAGGGGATACTGATGTGTGCAGTTGGACTACGTCTTGGGCAACAATCCCCGAAAGATGAGCTACGTGGTCGGATACGGCACCAACTACCCGAAACACGTGCACCACCGCGGGGCGTCGATCCCCCACAACGGCGTGAAGTACTCGTGCACCGGAGGAATGAAGTGGCGCGACACCAGCAAGCCCAACCCCAACGTCGTCACCGGCGCGATGGTCGGGGGTCCGGACCGGTTCGACGGCTTCAAGGATGTCCGGGGCAACTACAGCTACACCGAGCCGACTATGGCCGGGAATGCGGGCCTGGTCGCCGTTCTGGTGGCGCTCACGAGCAGCGGCGGAGAGGGGGTCGATAAGAACACCATCTTCTCTGCTGTGCCGCCGATGTACCCCGCGAATCCGCCGCCGCCGCCACCATGGAAGCCTTGAGGGGATATGAATTCTCAGAGAATTCTTTTATTTGCTTCTTTGTTTTCAAATGGTTTCCAATTCTATATAAATGAGACTACGATGCACTAGTCCTGAAACATCTATTTACTGCACAACGGAACATACTTCTCATGAAAAATAACTACTACTCTCGATCGCAACTTCGACACAATGGCTACCAAATTGAAATTTTAACAATTGATGTCTTCATTGGAAGAACAATTGCCAATGACGTACATCTCGACTGGTATATATATTCACAAAAAACGTCCCGACTCCTAGGGATCAAATTGAGGCTTTAAACACCCTTCCTGTCTACTATTATCTAATGCTCTTATTTCAATTATCGACCTTCGAGATGTGCCACAAAGTTAATATTTGATGTTAAATATAATGAAATATATTTCAAAACTTGTAAGTATTGGGAACGTAGTTTCACCTTAACCGGAGTTAGTCTATGATGTGCGATATTAGACTGGTCCATATGTCTTAAAAAGAAATTTTTTTATGTAAGACTTGAATCAATTCCAATTATCCACATGACCTCATGATCCCACTTCCTATCCGATGTGGACTAAATTACAGCTCAATTGTCACCACATTTTTGAGCGATCAACCGAAAACGAGATACAATCAAACAATCTCCACCTTAACTCGTTTTTGCTAGCCAGGCAACCAAGCATACCCCGGCTACCTTTGCTCATTTCCGCCAATCGAGTACCCAGAAGATCTAACATACTGTCAGCTTGATCCGTTTGACCACAGTACCAAACTGACACGTTCATCCACACCTTCATTGTGTGCCAACCACAACGTCTTGCTCCACCTTGGACACATCTGACCCACCTTTGAAGCCAAATCGTGTAGTTGCCTCCAACATTAGGTCTGATCCGCCTGAGACCAGACCATCTTATGGAGAATGCTACTACTCTATCTTGAGAAAAGAGTCTGTATAATCGATCCGATTAAACGCATGAACATTCAACACATTCTGTCTCAAACCTAATTAGATTCGTCCTAACTAGCCCCATAACTTTAGACTCTGATCCATTTGTTGGGAACTGGTGTGACCCTAACCGGAGTAATTGGCCCACGAGCTGCGATATTGGACTAAGCCTATATGCCTTAAAAGAAAATTTCCATGTAATGCTTGAAACAATCCTAATTATCTACATCCCATGACCCCACCTCCTACCCAATGTGGGACTAAATTACTGTTGGGAACGAAACGCGAAAACCGTTGCCCAAACCAGAGAGTACCTGTGAGAGAATTGAGCAAAACGCACAAACCAAAAAATATCAAAGACAAATCAAAGACACAGAAATTTTTACGTGAAAAATCTAGAAGAAAAAGACCACGGGACGATCGGAATCCAACCATGAAGAACCTCCACTAATGGAATAAAGATATTACACCCTCTACAAGCTACTCACCGATCCAATAAGGATCACCGCAACTCTTTGGAACAAAAAATAGATTACAACCACGAAAAAAAAGACAATGAGAAATACCCCAAATTGATCTCCTTCTCCGAAATGCCCTCAAATCCTTCTTTCTCCTCTCCAAAGTTGCAATGGCCTCTTGCCACCTTTTTTCTCTCTCTTATTTTTTTCTCTTGTTGTTGTATATTGCATGAGCCTTTATATAAGCCCTTGCATGAATTATGGTTTCCATATAGAAATCTATATATGGAAGTCAAAAATATTTATGGAAATCCAATTACATTCAATTATATATTTAATAAAAATCAAATCATAAATTAGCTTACCATAAATTGAAAATTCAATTATATGGAAAGTTAATATATGAAAGATCCAATCATAAATATATAATTAAAGTCAAAGATGAAAATCCAATATAATATTTTCTTACCATAAATGTTCCAATACACGGCGCTCGATGTACTTTTCGAGCTTTTTCGACACACGGATGGCACGCGTTGCACTCCGGGGTATTCTCCACATAGGTTGGGAACCCCACCCACTCCAACAAATCTCTTCATTCACAACTATGTGGAGGGGGTCGTCATCCCAACTATCCGCCTGCAGTACTCAAACTTTCTTCTTAAAGGAATCTTTGTGAACATGTTTGCTCCGTTGTAATCTGTATGAAACTTCTCAAGCGTCGCTTTCTTCTTTTCCATAACATCTCGTATCCAAGGATACTGGATCTCAATGTGCTTGGACCGGCTATGAAATGTCTGGTTCTTCACAAGGTGAATAGCACTCTGACTATCGCAAAGCAAATGATACTGCTCTTGCTTTAGCCCAATTTTCTATAACAGATTCTTCATCCATAGCAACTCCTTGCAAGCCTCTGTCGCCGCAATGTACTATGTCTCTGTTGTCGACAAGACAACACACTTCTACAACCGTGATTGCCATGATACTACTCCACCAGCAAACATCATCAGATAGCCTGAAGTCGATTGTCATGTGTCTACATCTCCAGCCATATCGGCGTCGGTATACCCAACCAGCTTCGGCTCGTCACCACCAAAAGAAAGTAACCAATCGGCAGTGCCTTGAAGATATTATAGAATCCACTTGACTCCACTCCAATGTACCCTTCTAGGATTTGAAGTATACCTGCTAACTGTGCCAACTGTGTAATACCCCGTTCCGTTCTAGCGGACTGCCGACTCAAACGGCAAAAGTGCAACTGTCCCGACCCGCTTTGTCTCAAACGAGAAGCAAAGGATGTCCAGGCTTGTCCCTACAGGAATCCGGCTTAGGCTTTCAGAGGCTCGCTTGACGTATCGCTCTACCGAGGCGAATCATCGCTAAGGTGGGTGGCTACGGTGAACTTGTCTTTGCTTAGCCAGCACACATAAAACTTGGATATTTCATGCTAGTCGCTAGGTGAATCACCCCCGCATGCTAATAAGAATCCAACGCACCTAGCTAAGGGAATAATCCCAACTTGTATTGCTTATGCTAGAACATGGAAATTGAAATATTGATTATATTCAGACCCTCGCATGCCAAGTCCCTTACTGTTTCATCTCTCGGCTTACCTTCGGGTCCGAGCAAACGTGTTTACTTATGTTCCTTAGAAACGCATGCTTGTCTGCTTGAATGTTGTCTTATTTTCATCCAACCCCGGGAGACTACTAAGTAGTCGTCCCGTGCATGATTGAACCTGCAAGTATCCGGGACCGTTAGGTCACCCAAGGCAAATCCCCGAACCAGGAGAATGCATCAAGGCAAGTCAATAACTGTACAGAATCATGATTCAAGCATCTCCTATACTCGTGTTCTACTGTACTACTGTACTCCTGTTCTACAGTACTCGTGTATCTCGTGAAATTGGAAAAGACCCTGACCTGCATGTCGCGGACAACTCGAAAATGAGGTATAGTTCCACGGACGGTCTCCAGGGCACTGGGCCGCTCCGATCCGGATGGAACTCCACTGTATAAGCCTACTGTACTTGACGAGATGGCGTGTAGCACCCACTGTTCTTTCGCTGCATATCATCTCTCCACGGCTTAACTGTACTGTATAGTCTACTGTACTGAACAAGATGGCTTGTAGCGCCCACTGTACTTTCGCTGCAAACCATTCGTTTATGACTATTATCCTTTATGGCTATGCCAGCAACTCATTGTTCATGTAGCTAAGTCATCCTCGCTTAGCGGCTATCAGCGTGCGAGTCATTGCATCGCATCAAAGAACAACTGAGCACTCCAAATATTGTCCCGTTCAAATGACTCTCGTGTTTGCATATGTTATGCCCCTGAATGTTTATACTTGCCCGTGCTTGAATTAACAATGTTTGTCTTGGACAGGGAAGGCCAAATGGTAAGTCTCGCCGTGTTTCCTCTCATGTTGCACGGCGCACTGCCACACGAGTTAGGCTATTCAAATATTGCATGAAACTGATCCTAAGGCAACTAGAAAGACAACTTAATAGTTGGTGCACGGAACCTATATTACGTGTTTGGATTTGTCGAGCGGGCGAGTAGCTTCCCCACCAGTGCATTTAATGTACTGATAATCCACCAGTTTGTATGCAGGGTGCGGGAGAACCTCGTTCGGTGCGGATGCTCCTTCGTGCGTGCTAAGGTGTGGACATCACTCCGAAGCAACGGTGCGTCCGGAACTGAAGCACATATACAAGACATAATGTTGTGAACGTCGCCTGAACATCGCCTGATTATCGCATGTACAATCAATCCACAATTGTAGCCGCTTGGCACGCTTTTACTGTTTCGGAGAGAGAGGCTTGAGCGACTTGTAATCTCGGCTATGCGCCGCCTGTAACACCTGTTATATCAATAAAAGAGTTGTTTTACTTCAACTTGTGTTTCAATGCTTCCGCTATATTGTCGACTCAGTGAACCTGTTACCGATCGCCTATGCGTTCATGACTCCGCTGCACTCGGACAATCTATGCGACTTTGTGGCTTAGAACTCTTACCGCCAGCCAATGAACCACGGCCTTGCACGGGCGTGGATCACGCTCGTGCGGCATCACGCCCGGATGGGATAAAGCGATCGTTCCGCGGGAGCGCTGGCGCGGTGATTCTCGCCTAGCAGGAATGACCGATTTGCCTGCGGGAGATCGGGGCGTGACATGTTGGTATCAGAGCCTGGCTTCTACGCCTTTGGACTTCGATTCGATATCTCAGTTTCGAAAGCTCGTTCGTTGATTATGTGCACGCTCTCTCTCAATGCCTCGATGGGATGTTCCAACAATAAGTCTAAATACTTTCAAAATGCGTTTTGAATGATATGATATGCTTGCTTGTGTGCTATTGTGCTGCGAGTGGCCTTTGTGCCAACCTGTGCGAACCCTTGAGAGTATCGCAGTAGCTTGTCCGATTTCACTAACTCTAAGTTTGGTTGAATGCATCTATTCTAGGGACGCCTTGAACTAGTGCACCATCCAAGACTTAAGGAAAGGTGAAACTCGAGTACTAAGACTTCGCTATCACTAAGCTGGTTGACGTGCTCACGCTAGAGGGGCCCTTCGAAAGTGCGTACGATCCAGTCTAAGCGATATGCTGATTTCGATGCTAGTGCAAGTGAAAATCCAAATGAACAAGTACAACGACTTGTCTAGGATTGCCTCAACCCTAGATTACTGCTTGTCCTCAGTAAGTCTCGAGGACGAGACTTTTTCTAAGTTGGGTAGGATGTAACAACCCGTTCCGTTCTAGCGGACTGCCGACTCAAACGGCAAAAGTGCAACTGTCCCGACCCGCTTTGTCTCAAACGAGAAGCAAAGGATGTCCAGACTTGTCCCTACAGGAATCCGGCTTAGGCTTTCAGAGGCTCTCTTGACGTATCGCTCTACCGAGGCGAATAATCGCTAAGGTGGGTGGCTACGGTGAACTTGTCTTTGCTTAGCCAGCACACATAAAACTTGGATATTTCATGCTAGTCGCTAGGTGAATCACTCCCGCATGCTAATAAGAATCCAACGCACCTAGCTAAGGGAATAATCCCAACTTGTATTGCTTATGCTAGAACATGGAAATTGAAATATTGATTATATTCAGACCCTCGCATGCCAAGTCCCTTACTGTTTCATCTCTCGGCTTACCTTCGGGTTCGAGCAAACGTGTTTACTTATGTTCCTTAGAAACGCATGCTTGTCTGCTTGAATGTTGCCTTATTTTCATCCAACCCTGGGAGACTACTAAGTAGTCGTCTCGTGCATGATTGAACCTGCAAGTATCCGGGACCATTAGGTCACCCAAGGCAAATCCCTGAACCAGGGAAATGCATCAAGGCAAGTCAATAACTGTACAGAATCATGATTCAAGCATCACCTGTACTCGTGTTCTACTGTACTACTGTACTCCTGTTCTACAGTACTCGTGTATCTCGTGAAATTGGAAAAGACCCTGACCTGCATGTCGTGGACAACTCGAAAACGAGGCATAGTTCCACGGACGGTCTCCGGGGCACTGGGGCCGCTCCGATCCGGATGGAACTCCACTGTATAAGCCTACTGTACTTGACGAGATGGCGTGTAGCACCTACTATTCTTTCGCTGCATACCATCTCTCCACGGCTGAACTGTACTGTATAGTCTACCGTACTGAACGAGATGGCTTGTAGCTCCCACTGTACTTTCGCTGCAAACCATTCGTTTATGACTATTGTCCTTTATGGCTATGCCAGCGACTCATTGTTCATGTAGCTAAGTCATCCTCGCTTAGCGGCTATCCGCGTGCGAGTCATTGCATAGCATCAAAGAACAACTGAGCACTCCAAATATTGTCCCGTTCAAATGACTCTCGTGTTTGCATATGTTATGCCCCTGAATGTTTATACTTGCCCGTTCTTGAATTAACAATGTTTGCCTTGGACAGGGAAGTCCAAATGGTAAGTCTCGCCGTGTTTCCTCTCATGTTGCACGGCGCACTGCCACACGAGTTAGGCTATTCAAATATTGCATGAAACTGATCCTAAGGCAACTAGAAAGACAACTTAATAGTTGGTGCACGGAACCTATATTACGTGTTTGGATTTGTCGAGCGGGCGAGTAGCTTCCCCACCAGTGCATTTAATGTACTAATAATCCACCAGTTTGTATGCAGGGTGCGGGAGAACCTCGTTCGGTGCGGATGCTCCTTCGTGCGTGCTAAGGTGTGGACATCACTCTGAAGCAGCGGTGCGTCCGGAACTGAAGCACATATACAAGACATAATGTTGTGAACGTCGCCTGAACATCGCCTGATTATCGCCTGTACAATCAATCCACAATTGTAGCCGCTTGGCACGCTTTTACTGTTTCGGAGAGAGAGGCTTGAGCGACTTGTAATCTCGGCTATGCGCCGCCTGTAACACCTGTTATATCAATAAAAGAGTTTTTTTACTTCAACTTGTGTTTCAATGCTTCCGCTATATTGTCGACTCAGTAAACCTGTTACCGATCGCCTATGCGTTCATGACTCCGCAGCACTCGGACAATCTGTGCGACTTTGTGGCTTAGAACTCTTACCGCCAGCCAATGAACCACGGTCTTGCACGGGCGTGGATCACGCTCGTGCGGCATCACGCCCGGATGGGATAAAGCGATCGTTCCGCGGGAGCGCTCGCGCGGTGATTCTCGCCTAGCGGGAACGGCCGATTTGCCTGTGGGAGATCGGGGCGTGACAAACTGCATGAGCAATATCTGACCTCGTATACACCATAGCATACATAAAACTCCCTACGACTGAGGTATATGGAATCCGCTCCTGTCTCGCCCCCGTCCCAAAATACGTAGGACTAGGAATACGTAACACGCCAGCCGTATGTATACGAACTCCAATATATGGAAACCATATATACACGTACGCTGTACATGAATATCCAATCCACCAGGGGTAATATACTGTCTCAACAAGTCACACGCAATCTATATCTCATCCACAGCACAAATAAAAAAATAAATAGAAAATAAATAACTGAATATCAAAGAGGAAGTATCAAAGTATGATAGTCAGATGGAAACAAATCCACTACAAATCGACTATACTAAAACTACTAAAAGAGAGAAGAGAATCAAACTCTAATATAAGATAAATATCTAAAAGAAAAGAAACTAAGATATCCATCAGCTGTGATGGATCAAAGGTACTCTGAAGAGAAGACCTCCTCAGTCTGGAATGAAAAGTCAGGTCCGGGTCCGTACTCATGTGGATACTCCTGTCCGTCTATATCTGGAAAGGGACCAGGTCCTCAGAGGGACATAACAAAATACATAATAACATGCCAATAAAGTACTGAAAAGTAAATATCCAATGGGGTTACCTAACCGTCTATGTGAATGCAGTTTGAGAACAATTTTCCAACAAGTGGGCTATCTGGCCAAAATGGGATTGACATGATTCCCTTGGAGATTCAGGGGCCTAAAAAGCATGTCATCTTTTGAACGCCAGAGGCCGCCTGATAATATATAATATATAGTGGTCATCATGACCGCGCATCTCCGGCGGAGCGTACGGGTTACACAAGGAAAGTGCAAAGGAGTCCAAACGTCTTACTTGTTGTTCTCCCCACCCCATGCTCTAAGCATGTCACATCCATGACACGATAATTCCTCTAATAACTGCCAGGTCTACTAGCATGCAAAGTTTCTATCGGCAGTTATCCCTATCCGTCGCACGACCTATACGTACCAGTGGCCAGCTGAATACGCAAGTCCGTGTCCTACATGTGACTCACACTCGTGTAAGAACAGTGTTATGGCCAATGAAACATAAGAATGCCTCATGATAATGGGGTGGTCTCATAAAGTAGGTCCAATGCATATTCATAATAAAAATAGAATACGACGCCACCGTCGTTACACCCAAGTTTCCTTGGACGCGCAGTTTATATAGCAGTTTAAAATATATGAACTAAAATAAGCAGAAATAAAACATGCATGCATCATATGGAATAAAATTACAGTACAATGGCAAGGTATATGTAACGCCCCGGACCTGCCCGGGCCGCCGCTACGCCTTGCCTCACCCCCATGTAGCCGAAATTATCGAACATGGCACGAATCACCGTGCCTCGGCGTGCCGGACGCGAATCACCGCGCCCGTCCCGCGGGTGCGAGAAAGGGGATAGATGTGGCCCGCGCGAGTGTATCGGGGGACGTGATGCCGCACGGGCCTGGGGTTGCGCCCGTGCAAGGCCTTATCGTTTAAGTTGATAGTTGGCTATCATCGCATCAATCGAGTAAGCAGCGGAAAGGGGCTTGTTGCAATGCAATGCATTTAGCCAACTGAGTATTTGGGACAATCGAGGCAACTTGGGTTCCTTTATGCAAAGGCATTCGTTCGTTCCATACATTATGCCCCCATATACGATAGCATCTCGGGGCAACAATCGAAACCAGGATTTCGGGTCTTAAGGACTGTGGCACGCCTATCGCTCCCTCGGACGATCCAGTACCTGCAAGCAAGTAAACTGTTAGTGGGTCAGCACTTTTATAAGTACTGGTGAGATAAAACAACTGAACAGAAATAAGCATTCACTCAAACCAACACTAAGTAATCATGTAATAAAACATTACATTACTAGTGATCTTTCTAGTTTTACCTAGGTTCGTTTCATGCAGTTCTCTAGCAGAGTCATATTACATTGTTTGGAAACATCTTTAGAAATAGAGTTTCATATGCAATAAGCAAGACAAGCAATCGTTCATGTTCAGGGTGTGCGCAGCGTGTCTCGTGAGACTCCAGGGTCAGATGCAAAGCTAGACACACAATGCACGATCTTAGGCACAGTCCATCTATCCAAGCCAATACAATGACTTAGCTATATGCAGGGCGGTCCCCGAGTATCTCAGGATCGGCAGCTGGTGGTACAGCATACCAATGACTCATTCCTCTGATGCTAATGGCAGCTGTGACCCATGGTGGCTATGATGCATGCAGTTCAGCTCTCCACCAAAAGCCATTGTCCGACCGCGTGCAAATGCATGGAACACTATCAAATAAACTCTAGTATGCAGACGAGACGAACCATCAAAACAGTTATCGTTGTTGCAGGGCAATCCGAATTATCACTTGAACACATTCAGGCACAATATGGTTCTCTCGAAGCATAGACGATAGTGAACATGTTCATGCACTCTAGGCAAGCGTTTCAGGATTCTCGTTTAGCAGACTTATCGTTTCAAGGACAAGCTAGGTGAGTTCGTTCATTAACATGCAAGGCAGGTTCTATCATTCTCTTAAGAAAATATTGCAAGCAAAAACTCAGGTTATTATTAAGGCGTGTAAGAATCAGAGAACGAAGTTCTGCCCACTCACCTTGATACATAATGCCGACGCGGAGCGGGACATTACATACTTACCAACCAACAAAAAGTTTTGTCCTCGAAACTTCAAGGATAAACTTCTCGATATTCCGAGCAGCGATAGTGCCGTCCCTCGCCGTACTCAATCGAAACAGTCAAGTAATTCAAGTTCAGAAAACATTTGCACTTTGAGAATATCTATGGACTTATTTAATGGAACGCTCTATTGTAATACCATATCGATAATATCTCAGAGTCATAGCAACGGTTTTGGGCCAGAAGATCGATTCTGCTCTGATACCATTATGTCACGCCCCGGACCCGCCCGGGCCGCCGCTCCGCCTTGCCTCGCCCCCATGTAGCCGAAATTATCGAACATGGCACGAATCACCGTGCCTCGGCGTGCCGGACGCGAATCACCGCGCCCGTCCCGCGGGTGCGAGAAAGGGGATAGATGTGGCCCGCGCGAGTGTATCGGGGGACGTGATGCCGCACGGGCCTGGGGTTGCGCCCGTGCAAGGCCTTATCGTTTAAGTTGATAGTTGGCTATCATCGCATCAATCGAGTAAGCAGCGGAAAGGGGCTTTTTGCAATGCAATGCATTTAGCCAACTAAGTATTCGGGACAATCGAGGCAACTTTGGTTCCTTTATGCAAAGGCATTCGTTCGTTCCATACATTATGCCCCCTTATACGATAGCATCTCGGGACAACAATCGAAACCAGGATTCTGGGTCTTAGGGACTGTGGCACGCCTATCGCTCCCTCGGACGATCCAGTACCTGCAAGAAAGTAAACTGTTGGTGGGTCAGCACTTTTATAAGTACTGGTGAGATAAAACAACTGAACAGAAATAAGCATTCACTCAAACCAACACTAAGTAATCATGTTATAAAACATTACATTACTAGTGATCTTTCTAGTTTTACCTAGGTTCGTTTCATGCAGTTCTCTAGCAGAGTCATATTACATTGTTTGGAAACATCTTTGGAAACAGAGTTTCATATGCAATAAGCAAGACAAGCAATCGTTCATGTTCAGGGTGTGCGCAGCGTGTCTCGTGAGACTCCAGGGTCAGATGCAAAGCTAGACACACAATGCACGATCTTAGGGGCAGTCCATCTATCCATGCCAACACAATGACTTAGCTATATGCAGGGCGGTCCCCGAGTATCTCAGGATCGGCAGCTGGTGGTACAGCATACCAATGACTCATTCCTCTGATGTTAATGGCAGCTGTGACCCATGGTGGCTATGACGCATGCAGTTCATCTCTCCACCAAAAGCCATTGTCCGACCGCGTGCGAATGCATGGAACACTATCAAATAAACTCTAGTATGCAGACGAGACGAACCATCAGAACAGTTATCGTTGTTGCGGGACAATCCGACTTATCACTTGAACACATTCAGGCACAATATGGTTCTCTCGAAGCATAGACGATAGTAAAAATGTTCATGCACTCTAGGCAAGGGTTTCAGGATTCTCATTTAGCAGACTTATCGTTTCAAGGACAAGCTAGGTGAGTTCGTTCATTAACATGCAAGGCAGGTTCTATCATTCTCTTAAGAAAACATTGCAAGCAAAAACTCAGGTTATTATTAAGGCGTGCAAGAATCAGAGAACGAAGTTCTGCCCACTCACCTTGATACATAATGTCGACACGGAGCGGGGCATTACAGTATACTTGCCTGGCAAGAAATCTGTATGGTGTAATCGTCCAGATGTCAAGGACACGGGATCAGAAACTAAGGCCTCCGAACAAACATCTCCGGATGCTGAAATAGACATCACCAACGTTTTCGGAATCAGCGAGATAGCTAGAAATTACTACCCTTTCGTCCAATTTGGACACAGGGGCAAAACGATAATTTTGGATCAAAGTGGGGTCCACATGTGGGCCACCTTGCACCGAAAAGTGTGCCAAGGGTAAATGTCTCTAAAAGGGACAAATTATAGGTCAAAAAAACTCTAAATGTCAGTACGAACTCAACGGTATATCCAATTTTGGATTCCGGTGAGCCGAACAAAATTTTGTCCAAAAAGTCAACCATGAGGCCCGCAAATAGGCGATTTGGTCAACTATCTCAGAATTGCGTGAAAATTGGGTCACAGGACCAGCGCGATACCACGAGTCCAGTGGTGTAAGTTTCGTCGTATTCTGACGAGTGTACAACAAATGGTGCGGTGTTTTGCAAAAGTCGCGATACGGGGAATTTTCGCGGATACGGGTTGATTCCGATGCGCACACGCGTCCGAATCAGTTTCCGCAAAAGCCCACACGTCTGTACATACCATACGCGCCTTTCGGTGCAATTGGTATGCGACGGGGCGGTCCCGTTTGGCGGGGCACGCTCCGTATCGCAAATTCTGGAAGTTGGAAAAGCAGGTTCAGAAAAACCCTATAAATAGAGTAGAATCCATACCATTTCAATCAAGCCATTCACCCAAAGTATTTTACTTTTCTACTCTATTCCTGATCTATAAACCTTCATATTCTCAAGATCAACTCCCAACTTTCTAGTGCCAACGCAGTTCCGATTTAGAAGTCTCATCGAGTTGTAAAACTTGGTTTACAAGTTCGTCTTCCATACATGTTTGAAGTCAGCAAGCTCTTCGGATCAAAAGCTTATGGTTGTAAGAAGTCGCGAGTCTTTCGGATCAAAGTTCGTGTTGTAAAAAGTTGGCGTGCTCTTCGGATCAAAGGCGCGTTTGTACCATATTTCACAAATAGTGGATTAACACCGAGCAAGAGTTCTCGGGCTTGGACTAGTCCTCCACGAGGAAAACCAGGATAAAATTTTTGGTGTTTGAGTTTGTTCTTCTAAACTTTACTTACACTCTGATTATTACTTATTACTTTTGTTTATAAGTTGGCCTTAGACTTAAAATTTTTAATTAATCACATTTAAACTCTATTCATCCCCCTCTCCAGAGTTGCCTATCGATCCTACAAGGCTATTCATCTTGGTGGGTAGTTTTGATCTTTCTCTCATTTACCTTCACACTTAATTAAAGAGCTATTATTAGTCTTTGTTTCTATTTCTATGACATTATTTATGTGAAGTAAAATAATAAGAGAGAAGAGAGTAATCTGATTGTTGTCTTGTTATAGAAGCATGAAATATTTTACTGTTGTTGTAAACACATGAAATATTGTATATTGTACACGCTAAGAATTTGATCACTAAACTGTAATTTGTCAAGTACATCTACGTACGAGATTCATGTGGTAAGAGTTTCGTCTGAAAAAACGGTACGGATGTGATTCGGTACCACAGAATGGTCGGATGTGGTTTAGTACTACAGAATAGTCTAATGTGGTTTGGAATGGCTCGGGATCGATGGGTCACCAATCAGAATAACACTAAGTGGAGATTGTGATTATCGTGAGAATGAACTATTGTACTAGTAGAGATTTAAATTTATTTATTTTAGCTTCTGTAATATGCATATATTTTATAGTTAAATTGGTCATGCATTTGCATAGCCATGAACAATTTATACACAAGGTTTGGCTTTTCTCGAACGGGATTCGAGATACCGGGACTGATTTAGAGCTAGAAAAAAAAAATTGTGGAACGTGCTTCATGTACGATGTATTGAAAAACTTTCAATAAGACTAGCTACCCAGAATGGAAGGATAACAATGCCATGTATAGTTTTTGATGGTGTCAGATTCACCAATGACCATCATATATATAGTTATCTTGCATGCTAGCGATAACTATCTTGTTGGCTTAACAAATTGATATAAAAAGACGGACACTTGACACATTTATATAATATGAACGCTAACAATTGATATAGTACACACTTATGACACAATTATATATTATATATGTTAATTATCCATATTTGCATGAAAGGATAGTATCATTGGGTAAGATTCACTGTGTTAAGTGACACATTTATATTTCATATATATGCTTATAAATTGTTAATTGGTCCTAGAGAAAGTAGAAAATTTACATAATAATTTTGCATGTCCTTTCATGAATACCGTGTTGGTTTAGGTGAGTCGGATTAAGGATGCTCACAAGTACATTTTTCAATGTGATAATCCCCTTCTTCACATGTGCGGGAGTCGTTTGGACGTTCTGGGGCGTTGGAGCTTATTTGACAACTTGAAGCTGTTCTTCGGGAAGATGTTATTTTCTTTTGTTGTAAAGGATATAATGTATGAAATATTGTTGATTGAAATAGTTTCACGAATTGTAAGTCTTGTGGCATCGTTCATTGTAATAAGATCCAGTGTTCGTAGTCGAGTTTTTCTTTTGGTAAAAAGGCTGTTGTAATTCTGTTGAAAATTATCAATAAAGATAATCATTTTTCATATATTTTGTGTCTATCAACTTTTTTTGTTTATGTTTTCACTGCAACAACTTTATTTCTGAGATGTTTTATCAATATTATTTGTCTTGTCTTGTATAAGTACAATTTAGACTTATACGATATCACTTGCAGTGGCTATTTTCGGTCATGCAAGATAAGGAGGCTTCATCTTTGACTATAGAGAATCTATTGGAAGGCAACTCATAGATTCCGGGAACTCACGTCCCTTATACACTTGGTTTCTAAAGTTGTGATGCATGACATGGTTGGATGTATTCTCTTATATATATACTAGTAAATACACGTGCGTTGTATGTAAAATAAAATTTTCTAATATTATTATAAAATAGTTTAAATATTTTAATATATTTTAATTATAATTTATTATGGATATATTTTATTCTTTATAAAAAAATTTGAAATGGCTAGCCGTCTAAGCTGTACGTATATCCTCAGGTAATTAAAAATTAAAAAAATTTTAACTAATTATTTAACTACATAATATTATATAATTATTATCATACACATCTTCTAGCTCATGTGGTTAAGGTGGGAGGCATTCTTTTTGGTTGGTCAAGTTTGATTCCTCATTACGTTATTTATAATAAAATTATTATTTTTGAACAATTTTTTTACGTAATATTAAAATTTTAAATAAATGGTTGAGTATTTACAAACAGCTTAGACGGCTCACTTTTGAAATATTTTGAAGTCTCATTATATATATATATATATATATATATATATATATATATATATATATATATATATATATATATATATATAATGTCCATTCTTGGCCTACTCGGATCCGTGGCAGAGCCACCCAGCCAACCCGAGCGGAGTGGGGTCTACAACCAAGAGCGCTCAACAGGGACCCCCCCCCCCCCCCCCCCCCCATCCCCCCCTCGCCCTCCTTCCGCAGGGAGGGGTCTACAAACCGGATCACCCAACAGGGATCCCTCACCCCATCCAAGTAGGCTTGGCACACCCGTGGCACAAAGCCACCCAGCCGGCGTCCAAGGGAGGGCTTGAACCGTGGTCACTCTCCCGTTGTAACCATTAGGCCACAACCCTTGGACGAATATATATATATATATATATATATATATATATATATAGAGAGAGAGAGAGAGAGAGAGAGAGAGAGAGAGAGAGAGAGAGAGGAATAAGTACTAAATTATCTTAATTTATTGACAAATAGCTTAATTAACTAGTCTAGATAATAAATAATGATCCTTGTTAATTCTATACTTGGAGGAAATCGGTAATGACCTACTTTGTGTTCAAATGAGTGCCGGCAGTAGTTAGTGAATATGTAAATGATCAAATCACTAATTAATGGGAATGCATGTTATCTTGAAATCAAGAAGGTTCAGTTCCTTAACTTAACCTTTTCTAGGAACGGTTGTTGGGTGCGGTCGCACTAGGCCTTTCCAATTCATAAAAAAAAAAAAATTATGTTTATATGTTATAATATTTTACACTTATTCATATATAACTACATATAGAAAACGAGTTCTTAAAAGATGTTAATTATGAACAGTAGCATAACCAGGATTTAGATATATTAGGGTTAAAATGAACTAGTAAATTTTAATCGAAAAAATATAAAAATATAAAGAAAAAATTGCATAAAGTAGTCACAAAATCATATTTTCTATATCGAATTTTGATCGACGTCTATTCTAATTTTCCTATTGTAGTTGTTCATTTTTTATCATTCAGTTCAAAATATCATTGACATTAAAGTATACATTTCTAATCCAATATAATCAGAATATTAAACTTTAGTGTCATTCCAGTCAGGTCATACAAGACATTTTTGATTAATTTTGATCATTTGATCGATGAGATTTAGTGTATCTTAATATCGATACTTGAATCCTACAATTTTAATCATGAAACTTGTCATCATAGAGTCTTATGATGATTAAATATTATTTTTTCCCTCAAGAGAAAATAAGATTAAAAATATTTCATTTTCAACCACTAATTTACTTTATCTAGCAAACAATTTTATTCCATCTAAAAGAAAATTAAATCTTGTCATCTAACAGCAAAGTCAATTAGGACTTGAATCAATTAGGGGATGAATCATTTAAAAAAATTAGGACAAAAATATATATATATATTTAGAGGTGTTATATGATGAAAGATGGAGAGGTATAGTGCGGCGGAAGAGAGTGGTGGAACACGACGGAAGAGAGACGCACAGTTGAGAGACTCAGAGAGAAAAAAGATGATCCATGAAAGAGGAAATTTATGCAATCGAAAGAACCTAAGGGTCCGTTTTGATAGGTGTTTGCATAAACAAAATGGAATCGAAAAAGAGGTTTATACGAAGCTCTTTCTGGTTTACAAACTCAGGCTATTAAACTCACGTGGTATACAAAACACTATCAGAGGTAATATGAACATGATAGGTTTTGAAAATTCTCCAGCAGAGTCGCCATTTTTTATTGTTTTTTTTTTTTTTAGGAACTGACCGTTGATGGGCAATAATGTTTGTTCAGAGGTGAGATGGACATGACAAACTCTTGAGTTGTGACCCTACTGGGGATGGTGTTATATATCTACTCAGAGGCAGAATATGACCTGATTAGAATTCTGCGAAAGAATTTTAGTGGACTTATCATCATGGACATGCTTAAAGTTAAGTATGGATGATAAGTTGAAACGACTGACACCATCAATGGTAGTAGGAAGTCGATGGGCAAGAATGTTTGCTTCTTGAGTTGTGGACTTATTACCCATTACGTACCTTGAGTACAGATAATAAAATGAAATGACTAGCACTATCAGGAGTTAATCGAACGTGATAGTAGAAAGTCGAAGAGAAGAACTTTACTCAGAGGTGATATGGAGATGGAAAAGTTCTGAAAATATCTTACTCAGAGGTAATATGGACGTGACAAGATATAACTCTGTGAGGATCAAGAAAAAACGGACAGAGGTAATATGGAAGTGACCATTTTTGTGGTGGTAGATTCACTCTGCTAGAGAAAGTGAAAAGACGCAGTTCAGAGGTAATATGGACGTGAACTGATTGATAGTCACAACCTGGGAGGCTTGCTCAGAGGTCACTTGGACATGGTAAACTCAGCTGGGGAAATTTTGTTTGGACAACAGTTCAGAGGTAATATTTGACGTGAACCCATGTCCGAAAAATTCACTGGAGAGTGATTTGCTGAGTGGGGATAGACCTGAAGGTTGCTCCGCTGGGGAGACTTCAGGGACTCATCATCCGGTACTCCTTTAGGGGAAAATTGCCAGATTGGAGTGAGGCTCATTTGCAGTGACCGTCTTTATAAATGCAAAGTGATGACTTTGGCGTCGATCAACTCCTGGATTCTCCTTTTCAGTACATAGCATGCCCTTGTGGGGTGATGAATGTACCGATGGAAGAGACAATATTATGGGTCATCGACCTTGCCAGCCCTTCCAGGGTATCTGATGTTGGGTAGCTGAAGCTTGTTTTCCTTCATCAATATATTGAAGATTTCAATGATGTCATCATCATTGAAGGAGAAAGTCCCCTTTGGCTTCTTGGCTTCTGATACCCGAGTTGTACGGTCTTTAGGGAAGATGGTCATATTTGCATCATCTTCAGACTCAGAGGGAATTCTACCCCCAGCTTTGGATGCTACTCTGTTTTGTCGAGGGAGACTACCCCCAGACATGTCACCTTTATCCACAGAAGTTGATTTAGAAGGACCTGCTTCTGATATTACAGGATCATGCTCTGGAGGTTTGGAGTTTGCAAGGGATGTGGTATACCCTAACCCGAAACGAGTTCGTTGACAGTAAGGATCACCATGCAATGGTATTCGTCTGCCTTTTCCAAAATTAATGCATTGCTTCAACTTCAGATCATAACCCATGTTTTGCATAATCTTTATGGCTTGTGGGCTATATCTGTGGATTTGCATCTTCCCAGCATCAGACTCGTGAGAATCTTCTTATACAATCGGTATATCCCACATTCGACCGAAGACTATTTGATGCTGATCGTCGCGAGCAGGTGGAACAATAAAGACGGATTCTTTATGTGGCCCATATGTCGCTGCTTCCCACATGATCTCCCTACATTTGGTAGTTAGGGGCACATAATCATGATTTTGACCCCTGTCTTTGCGTTTCTGGATTAAGAAATCACACAAATTAGGGGGATTAACCGAAGAAGAAAAAAGCTTATTCCGCCCTTTTACATCATTAGGCCTGTGGAGATTAGGAACCATAACCCTTTCTCTGCCATAAGAATACAGCAGTTCACCCATGTGAGTAGCATACGATCCACCATCTGTCTGGGGAGTGCATCTTCCTGGGAAACGAGTATCCTTTACGCGGACAGATCTATCCTGGCGTAATTTGGGGTTCTGCATAGGTTCCCGTGAAACAGGGAAAGTCCGCATAATCTGAAGAGTGGGCAACTTCTTCTCCTGTGGGCGTACAAGCCTGGAGGTTGGGAGATTCGCCACCTGCTTTCCCTTGATGTGATCAAAGTGACCATCTGCCTCGTCAGAGACGAGAGATGTATTTTTACGTGCGGGGCGCGTTTGAATTTTCTGAATCAGCACTGAGGCCTTGTCCGGAATTTTGTCGGCCACGTCACAGACGGAAGACAGAGTTTTACGCGCAGGGCGCGTGTTAGACTTCTGGATTAGCACTAAGGCATTGCCAGAAGTTTTGTCTGCCACGTCACAGACGGAAGACGAATTTTTACGCACAAGGCGTATAGGTTGTGATGTCACAACTTTGTTGATCAGAGAGTGAGAGCTTGCAGGAAGGGTAGAGGACGTCTTAGGCATCCTCACTTTACGCAGCTTCCTTTTGTCCTGGACAGAGAAGGAATGAGAGCTACCCGCAGCATGAAGCATGTCTTCATAAGCAGATTGGTCGAACTGGACGACCAAAGTCTTCTTCATCGATCCAATGGATACAGCATCGTGTTGAGCAATGGCTTCCTCTTTAGATGAGAAAGTAGTCCCCAGCAGAGTCGCCGTCTTTGTTTGCATAAACAAAATGGAAATAAAAAAAGAGGTTTATACGAAGCTCTTTCTGGTTTACAAACTCAGGCTATTAAACTCACGTGGTATACAAAACACTATCAGAGGTAATATGAACATGATAGGTTTTGAAAATTCACCTACCGAGTCGCCATTTTGTTTAAAATAAAACAGATAGAGGGTTTGTACGAAACCTTTCTTCTTTTTGCTTACAAACAAGAAAAAGAGTACAATTAACCCTATACGAGGGTATTAAGTACAATAAAAATGATTCTGGGAAAAAAATGCTATAGGAGTCTGATCTGTGGTCGATCACTTTGTCCCTTGGACCACACGATGATGAAGAAGTGTTGTAGAAGACGAAGAAGCTTCAAAGGTTGCGGGAGGGATTGAACTCTCGTTGTCAAAGTTGTCAATCCACACTCTCTGTCCGTGCTCTCTCTCTCTCTCTCTGATTCTTTCTCTGCCTTTGATCCTCGATTCTCCTGACCGATCGATCAATGTCGTATTCCTGTGACCGGAGGTCTCTATTTATAGAGCTCAGCCACATAACTGTCCAGTTGGCGTAAAAAACCAAACTGTGAAGAGAGTGGCACTCTTTACGCGGCGGTTATAATAACTGCTACCCACGTCTGAATGATCTCCTGAATTCGCGTGTGACGCGTGTCCCATTATGCGGTAACGCGTATAACTGCTTCTCGAAGGTCACGGCATGCAAGCCACGTAGATAATTGCCCCTCGCGTAAAGATGGTTAGCATAAAAGTCCAAATAACTGTCTCATTGGCGTAAAAGCCAAATAGTTATCTTGTTGGCGTAAAAGCCAAATAGCTGTCTTGTTGGCGTAAAAGCTAAGTAGCTGTCTTGTTGGCGTAAAAGCTAAATAGTTGTCTTGTTGGCGTAAAAGCCAAATTCTGCGTAAAGCTTGATGCTGCATAGGTAACTAGCGTAAACTAGCCAATTATCCTTCCTGGCTGAGGTTTTGAGCGTATTCTGGGCCAAATAGCCTTATCACGTACCTTTGCAAATATAGCCTGAGTTGGCGTATTTCGAGGAGATAGCATACAGCGTACTCCTATAGTTGAAAATAGCCAGATTGACGTAAAATGCCAGGATGGTGATGTGAGCGTATTAGCCCTAGTTTTAGCTCTCTCAGTCACTAAAAATAGGACAAAATCTCGTGCATTAAATGCTGCCCCCATCTCGCATATTAACTGCAGAGATATGCCTCGAGTTCTGTACGAGAGACAGCTTTTGACGTGGCGTCTGATTTCATCTTATGTTGAGCGTAAAAACTCATCTCTGCCTGTGTAGAATAGGCAGCGTAAACTTTGAAGGCGTAAAAACGACTTATATCAAGGATATGTCACTAAACTACAGCCTGGGTCTCTGTGCAGAATCATCATTACAGCCGTCCTCTCGATCGCCGTGCAATACTTTTGTCAGGAGTCAGGTTCACTGTTCTGTCTGACAGATTCATCCGAGGAATACAAAGAGTTCCTCGTACAACTTCACGCTGCATTAAAAGCAGACATATTTTACGCCGGAGTGGCGATGTAGCAACCTTTTTTTACGCCAAAGTAGTCTGGAAGTACTGCTTTATGTGGGCTGTTCTGGAGCTCTGTTTTACGCTGTACAGCGTTGAAGCTCTGTTGTACGCCAATGCCTCTGAAGTCATATTTTATGCCATACAGCGCTGGAGCTCTGTTTTACGCGGGCTTCATGCATGTTGGGGGTTTTACACGTATAATTCCCCAGCGTATTTTTCATGCTTCTACAATAGGTTTTCTGAAATTTCTTTCTGGAAATAGTTTTCTGAAAGTAAGTTTTAAAGTTATTTTTTGAGTATGAAATACTGACTTTGCATTTGATTACTTTCATCTGGAAAATAGTTTTAAGAAATAAAAGTTCAAAATTTAGTTTGGTAAAAAAATTTCAAAAAATATATTTTTAATAATTATGAATGTCCCGTGTCCATAATTTTTGTTTACAGTCCCTGGATCACCCAAATTTTTGTATCTGACACTGTTACAGCAATTTTGAGTCTTGGCCATCCTCGCGGAGCTGATTCTCTTGCTTAGAAGCTTCGCCTTAAACCAGCCTCTCGGATCCTTTAAACCTTCTCCGTCGCACCGCCGCTTTTTGCGTTGACCGGACCACCTCCCACAAGTCGACGTCATCATTGCCGAAGGACTGTGGATAAAGCACGTCGGTGGACAACACGTTGACGTCGACCCCAGGTGACTCGCCATGGCACCGCCCTCGGGCTGAAGGCGGACTTCGTCGATGGACAGAACATCAACATCGACGATCCTGGATCTGATCTGCCGTCCTTGAGCTCGGATCCACTGAAGTTACTGAATCTATGTATGGACGACGATGAGGAGGTCACTGACGAGTTTGAAGGGGACAGCCTCCGCCATCTGCGTCTGCCTAGGTCACTCGGTGTGGAGGAGGAGGCCGCATGGAACGGATCTCGAAGGAGGAGATGGTTGGGGTTCGTGTTCCAGATCCTGAGGGCCACCCACCCTTCCTCTCCTCCGTCGTTGTCGCCGACTGCGTGGCCTTCAATCTGATTGGGGTTCGTGTTCCTAAGGGCGAAGAGGAGGAAGCAACTGTAAGGAGAGAGAGAGAGAGAGAGAGAGAGAGAGAGAGAGAGAGAGAGAGTTGGGTTTTTGTAGGGAGAGAAAGGGTGGGGCCCGCAAACTTTGAGAAAACATGTTTTGGCTCTTCTCTGAAAGTGAAGTTCAAACATTAGTTTTGAGAAAAAAAAATTGGAGAGTACATTCACAATGTTTGGCAGCCAAACGTTACTTATATTTTACTGTAGCGTTTGTACTTCGGAAGTGATGTTTAAAATCACAACAATGTTGGCCCAATGTTTAAGTAGAGTTTTTTGAATTATGGCTAATCGATTAAGTTTAGCATTATGATAATCGATCAATCACTATAGTAACTTCTACTTAAACTCAGCAATGTCCAGATATGCATTAAATGTTATCATATTTGCTTCTATATATTCCTTGTTCGTCTAACATGTATGTGCAGAAAAGCAATGGACATATCATATGAAGAAATGATGATAAGCCAAAGAGGACGTTATACCAGAAGATTTCGTCCAACTGCCTACGACTTATCCAGAGCCTCGCACTCGGGGGAGGGGGGGCGCTGAAAGGTATTCAGATTTTTAGATCTGGCTATCTTTGGACAACTATCGTTAAGAAAAAAATCATCTTCAAGTCAGCAGCAGATTGGCGTCATCAGTGCCCTTGGTCTTTCACTTTTTATTATATATTTTATATTTTGTTTATAGGACCAAATGTACATCGGGTTCGCAGTTGGCACTAGGAAGCTCAAACCCGTATTAAACCAGAACCTAGTCCACTCAAAACAGCCTGAACCAAACCAAACATGTTCCCAACATTCTGAAAATAGAGCAACAAAGTTCGGACCCAACTCGGACCCAACTCAGGCCGAACTCGGTCAGGGTCAAACTAGAAAACCGAGTCAGCCTCCTCTTTCGGATGACCAGGCTCTAACGTTCGAATTTATGAACGTTAGGTGACCGAACTCGGACCGAGTTCTGCCCGAACTCTGCCCGAACTCGGTTCAGGAAAATCCTATAAATAGAGAAGAATTTTCATCAAGTCATTCAATCATCCATTCTTCATTCTTATCATCTATTCTTGAGTGTTAGCCTGAGCTATAAATATTTCCTATTCCCAAGATCAACTCCCAGTCTTCTTGTGCCAAGTGCGGTTTCGATTTAGAAGTTTGATCGAGTTGTATAGCTTGGTTTACAAGTTCGTATTCCATACAAGTTTGAAGTCAGCAAACTCTTCGGATCAAAAGCTTGTGGTTGTAAGAAGTCGCGAGTCTTTCGGATCAAAGCTCGTGTTGTAAGAAGTTGGCGTGCTCTTCGGATCAAAGGCACATGTGTACCCTATTTCACAAATAGTGGATTAACACCGAGAGCAAGAGTTCTCGGGCCTGGATTAGTCCTCCACGAGAAAAATTAGGATAAAATTCTCTGTGTTTGAGTTTGTTATTCTGAACCTTACTTATACTCTGCTTATTCTCTTTCAAATATCTGTTACTGCAGTTTATAAGTTAGCCTATAACTTAGAATTTTTAATTGGTGACTATTTTTTGCTGCACACGCACTTACTCTATTCATCTCCCTCTAGAGTTGCCACACTATCCTACAAACCAAACGTAAAAATGTAAGTTGGTTGAACAACCATAAGGAAAGGAAGCCATTGGCTTAAAATGAGTTTTTCAGCAGTAGACGGAATACAAGACTAGATTTATAGTAAAAGTATGGATTATTTACACTAACTATTCCTTATATTTTTTGTTTATAACAAGGGTACTCCTACTTTTAAAAAATTTATATTGATCACCCTTACTTTTTTTTTATTACACGGAGTACCCTTATTTTAAGATAAAAGTAGAAAGTTATAACACTAACTACCCCTATTTTTATTTTTATTTTTTCTAAAGGGACGGATGGTTAGTGTAATTTATTCAAAAGCAGGAATACCCTGTATTATAAACCAAAAATATAGGAATATAAACCAAAATCATACGTAATTAGTGTAAATAACCCTAAAAGTATGGACAACAAATAGGTATATAGTAATTAGAATCTAGTGTTATGGAGCCATATAGCATATGACAAGGGTCTAATAAGAAACCGTCTAGACCGAACCATGTGTACTTGCACCCACTTATGGAGGCACCATCATTGGACCGGCCCACTAAGGACCGACCATGAATAGAACCGGTTCGGTTCAATGCCCACTCCATCAAAATATCATCCTAGAAAATCTAGGTAATTGATTCAAATGCTTTTCTAGATCATGTTTAAGAATAACTCTAAAATTTTCACTCTATGATAATCATCTCAATAACCTCTTATATGGTTGTTTCACAATGCAGAAGATAGATCTTACTTTAAGTAGGGTGAGCATTCGGTTTATTCTGTTTCAATCGAATCGAAATAGTCAAAATCGAATAAACTGAAATTCTAAAAATCAAAAACCGAAATCAAACCAAATTTAGCCAAATCCGAAATCGAACCGAATCGAATAATCTATTCGGTTTGTTTGGTTGGAATATTGTTATTGTTTAATGGATCGAGCCCAAAGTTGAAATCGTGGTTAAATTATGTTAAAAAATATAATTTTATATTCATATTTGTTGGACTCTAAAGTTGTCCAAAGTTGGACTAATTGTTAAATTATCAAAATTGGACTTCAAAACATATACATAGAATAGTTATTTTTATAATATACATATTTGTAATCACAAAATATGCATAGAATTATGATATTTATATAATTGTATAAATCTTATTCGGTTTCGATTTTAGATCGAAACTGAAATCCAAATACGAAACCGAATAAAAAAATTTAGTACTTTCAAAACCGAAATTGATCCGAATTTTTTTTTTCAAACCAAACCGAATTTTTTATTCGATTTGATTCGATTTTTGGTCTAAAATTTAATAATGCTCACCCTTAGTTTAATGTGGACAAACTACCAATGCCTAGAGTACAATCAACAGAAGGTGTTCAACAAATACTTGATGGCTAGGTGATGTCTTCAGGTGGTCAAAGATGTGTACAAGATTTGCTTGACTGGCTTCGGCTGACCTTTGGTTTTCAGTTATTATTTTGATCTTTCCTGTGTATCAAAAAGAGTAAATAACCATGTTCTATCATTTTGTCAAATTCCCTTTAGAACCTTTTGGAGTGAAGAAAGGGAATGTGGAGAATCAGAGGGAACACCTGACTTTTCTAGTCGCCAATATTGACATAAGACTACTCATCAGTCTCTATTTTCCTTTTTTTTTTTTTTTTTTTTTCATTTTTTTACGATGTCCGACGTAACATATGAAATTTTGTGTATGTTACGTTGTATACTATTTAGATTCATTGTCTCCACTTTTTACATCCAAACCCATACTTTTTTGCAGTTTGATCTCGAGACCATCCGTCAAACCAGAAAAATTATATATTTTTTCGCTGACCACAAGTTCGATAGTGCCTTTTTCTTAAAAGTCTTTCTTTCTTTCAATATTTCAATGGTGTCTTCTTCTTTTTTTTTTAGATTCACTATGCAACACAGAAAATTTGAACTGCGTGTGTCATACAAAGTTAAATCATGATACTCTGAAAATTGTCCTAAGAAAAAGAATAAACCATGTTGACTGGTGTTGCAGCTACAAGTGAACTCAAAACAATCCCAGGTGTGAGGTTTGTCATGAGCCACGACAAGGTCTTCTATTTAGGGGTGAGCAATCGGTTCAAATCGAATTAATTTTGTAAAAATTAACAAAATCGAGAACTGCATGTATCAAAACCGTAAATCGAACCATTTTGTGAAAATTTCCATATCAAAATGAAGACTCAGAAGAAGAAAAATGCTCGAAGTACTATAAAACCTGGCGAAAGCCGTTGAGGCCGAGGGAGGTGAGGGTGTGCTTGCACTGGGTGAAGGCCTGGGTGGGAGATGACATGGGCAAGTTACTCTTGGCGGACCCGAGGGAGGACGAGGAGGCAGTGGTGGTCCGGGAGATGGACCTCGTCGTAGAAGTCCAGACGGATACAAACATGCTTTATATCTTTCATGTTGTACATCAAAAAAAAATTACAAAAGAATAGGAACATATAGTCATCAGATCTGAAATCAAAGCAATATTATCCAACCTTTGAATGTGGTCAGACGGATGAATGATTAAAAGAAAAGAAAAAAAATCAGACAACTATACTTAACTAAAAGAGCTGAAAACAACGATTAAAAGGAAAAATAACAAAAAATTTCATCCAATTGGAAAAAATTTCATTAAATTGCTGGAAAAAAAAAGTTTAGGTAAATTACGAGTAACGGAAACAGGCAAACATGTTTTATATCTTATATGTTGTACATCAAAAAAAAAAATTGCAAAAGAATAAGAACATAGAGTCATCAGATCTGAAATCAAAACAATATTATCCAACCTTTGAATGTGGTTAGACGGATCAAAGATTAAAAGAAAAGAAAAAATCAGACAACTATACTTAACTAAAAGATCTGAAATCAACGATTAAAAGGAAAAATAACAAAAAAAATCATCCAACGAAATTTTTTCCATTAAATTGCTGAAAAGAGGAAAAATTTAGATAAATTACGAATAATGGGAACTGGCAAACATGCTTTATATCTGTCATGTTGTACATCAAAAAAAATTACAAATGAATAAGAACATATAGTCATCAGATCTAAAATCAAAGCAATATTATCCAACCTTTGAATGTGGTCAGACGGATCAAAGATTAAAAGAAAAGAAAAAATCAGACAACTATACTTAACTAAAAGATCTGAAATCAACGATTAAAAGGAAAAATAACAAAAAAAATCATCCAACGAAATTTTTTCCATTAAATTGCTGAAAAGAGGAAAAATTTAGATAAATTACGAATAATGGGAACTGGCAAACATGCTTTATATCTGTCATGTTGTACATCAAAAAAAATTTACAAATGAATAAGAACATATAGTCATCAGATCTAAAATCAAAGCAATATTATCCAACCTTTGAATGTGGTCAGACGGATCAAAGATTAAAAGAAAAGAAAAAAATCAGACAACTATACTTAACTAACAGATCTGAAATCAACGATTAATAGGAAAAATAACAAAAATATTCATCCAACTGAATTTTTTTTCATTAAATTGCTGAAAAGAGAAAAAATTTAGGTAAATTACGAGTAATGGGAACCGGCAAACATGCTTTATATCTTTCATGTTGTACATCAAAAAAAATTTACAAAATAATAAGAACATATAGTCATCAGATCTGAAAACAAAGCAATATTATCCAACCTTTGAATGTGGTCAGACGGATGAATGATTAAAAGAAAAGAAAAATCAGACAACAATACTTAACTAAAAGATCTGAAATCAACGATTAAAAGAAAAAATAACAAAAAAATTTGTCCAATGGAAAGTTTTTCATTAAATTGCTGGAAAGAGAAAAAATTTAGGTAAATTACGAGTAACGGGAACTGGCGTCAACACAGATGGCGTCCAAAAAAAAAAAAAATATGGTGGCCCCAGTTGCTTTGGCTCCAAACTAACCTAAAAAAAAAGGGGGAGGGGGTGCAGTTTTAATGGCTCTGAAGTAAATTTTAAAAAAAAAAATAGTGACTGGCGCCATTTGGTTTGTCTCCAAAATTAAATTTGTTTTTTTTTTAAATGTGATTGACGCCAGTTGGTTTGGCTCCAAAGTATTTTTTTTTAAAAGGGGGGGGGGGGGGGTGGCGCCAATGGGGTTGGACACAAGATTTTTTTTAATATGCCCGGCGCCAACTTGGTTGGCTCCACCCCAAAATTTTGTTTTGTTTTTTCTTTCATCTGCTCTTGCCACATGATCATCCATCCGTCCATTTATTTTTAGTTGTCACGGATCATATCATTTGGTTGTCATAGATTCATTATCATGCCACTGATTCATGTCTCTGAATGCATACACACAAAAGCTATAAAAGAGGAAATATGTGAGAAAAATGAGAGAAGCAACACTAACAGAGAGACATAAGAATTAATAGCAAAAAAAAAAGAGAAGGAGGAGAGAAGCAACACTAGCAGAAGAAGAAGAAGAAGAAGAAGAAGAAGAAGAAAAGGAGAAGGAAATGACAGAATACAACGACGGTCGTATTCCCGATGGACCTACAACCGAAAGAGAAATACAAGAACGTAAAAATCACATATCTCGACTGGTATTTTCTGGAGATGTAAGTTTTGTTTATTTATTTAAAATAGTTTGCTTACTTACTTAAATAATATGTGTAGTTATATGATTATCCAAGTACTGGATGTTTACGTAACCATGGTCGATAGCGGCACGTTAGAAATGACCAAAACTTAGCCAAATGGGAGCTAACCTCCCAATAGAAGATTTTGGTTCGGTCTTTTGGATTCCATTATATAAATAAAATTGAGTTTCTACAACACGACAAAAAATTGATGTTTAGTTTGGCAAAGCGTTGGTGGCCCAACCATAATACTTTTCAGTTGCTGGTAGGAGAAATGACAGTTACCCTTTGGGATGTAGCCAACATCACATGTCACGTCCCAGTCCCAAAATACCGAGGGACTAGCCACGTAACAATGCCCAGCAGCACAACTCCAATGGACAAACCTAATTTAATGGACCCGTTAGAGTGCACTTAAGCTGTAATAAATATAAATGCAGTCTACAACATCTATCACAGTATAATTTTAATCTCATCCAAAGAAAGTAAACACAAGTCAATATGATAAATCAGTCAAGATAATAGATAAAGAAAATATTCCATCAACAAGTCCAAGAAAATAGTGTCTCGAGGAATAACCTGACACAATAAAGGAAAGAGAATATCACCAATACATATGTCCATGAGTCCAGATATGAAATAACAATGAACATAAATAACTGAGTATGAAACTGAAATACTCAGGAGAAATCCTCCGGCACAACTGTCATGCCCCAGTCCCAAAAGTACACGGAACTAGGCCACGTGGCAATAGCCAGCTGACACGTCTCCGAGGGAATACCCACTTTAATGGACCCAATGAGACGTGCTACGCTGTCCTGAAATACTAACAAGTCTAATACTAGCATATAATAGGTAACAACTAATCTCATCCACAATATATCAAAGAATACTGAAATAAGCACTGAAATATAAGTGGTGACTCTGAAATGTCATAGTACAATCCAGATATGTCTGGTGGGAACAAACCCACTACAAAAATAAGAGTGCTGGAATATAGCATGACTAGAGCATCGTCTATCTAGATAAAGAGGCTCCAGCTCTAGATGGTAAGTCTACCCAAGATCAGGGAAACTCTGATGGTAGCACCTCTAGCTCCTCCTCGGATGCGAACCTCGTCTCCTGCCCAGGTGCGTACACCGTGTAAAACCCCTATTTCTAAAAACCATATTTTTTTTATTAATTAATAATTTAATTATAGTAATTATGTGCTAATTAGGAGAAATAGATTTTTATTAATTTTTATTTTAGGTGTTGGTGCACTTAGAAGATTTATGGGACCACTAAGAATTTTTTCGAATTTATTTCATGTAGGAGACCCCTTGAGCAGTTGCTAGCTTAATGGTATGCATTAGTGTAATCTAGAATTTTTTTTATGAGTATATATATATATATATATATATATATATATATATATATATATATATATATATATATATATATTAAAGGAATTTATAAAAGAAAAGAAAAGAAAAGAAAAGAAAACTATTAAATAACTATTCATTATTAATAACTAACCAACCCAAACCATTACACCCGCCCCCTTTCTTAGCAAGCAGCACCCGCTGGCCCATTTGTAAAGAGAGCACAGCCACTTCCTTTTTGTGAGCCACAAACCAGCATCCCCCCCTTAGCAAACCGAGTATACAACAGACCCCCCCCCCCTCGCGGATATTAACCAAACCCCCCTTCTCTCCCTTATACATATATATATATATATATATATATATATCATTCACTTTCATCCCAAACCCTAAGCCTAAATTATCCAAATCCTTTCTCTTCCCATCTAGACCTAGAGAGCGTCGTCACCGCAGCCGGAGAACCCCGCCAGGCCGTCCAAACCGATCCCGACGACCGTGACCCCGCGTACTGCAGAATTCCGCAGCGAGGTACCTGTGTTCCGGAGTTGTTTTTCGTCGCCTCGCTCATCCAAACGTCACCCCATCTTCACCGGTATGCTCACCCCTTAACCCTCTTCCATATCTATATGATAGTAGACCTCGAACAACGCATAATCATAGGCGAAAACATCGCCAAAGATGGCAAAAATAGACCAAATTCTGGTATCGCAGAAAACTGTGGTGACCACCCATGTTTCCGAGTTCGTATCTCCCACCACAGAGATCCAAATTCGATGACTCTTTTTGGTATGCGTAGACCACTTGACCTAGTTTAATTTCTGTTAAATAACTCTAGATTATTAACTGCTGTAGACAGAATTAAATTTGTTGGAAAACCCCACGAACACACTTTTCCAGATTTTCAAAAGTTGTGAAACGGAGAGCGTCCCGCCAAACAGGACCGCCCCGCCGTATACCAAGTGTACCAAACGGTGCGCGCAGTGTAACCAAACATGTGAGAGTTTGCGGAAACTGATTAGGACGCGTGTACGCGCCGGAATTAGCCCGTATCCGCGGACAAACCCCGTGTCGCAACTTTGCGAAAGTCGTGCGCATTTTGTGCACGTTCGTCAGATTGTGACGAACCTTGCGCCACTGGACTCGTGGTAACGCGCTGGTCCTGTGATCCAATTTTTACGCAATTTTGAGATATTTGACCAAGTCGCCAATTGGCGGGCCCCACGGTTGACTTTTTGGGTGAATTTGTGTTCGGCCCATCGGAATCCATATTTGGACATATTGTTGGGTTCATATTGATATTTAGAGTTTGTTTGACCTATAATTTGTCCCATTTAGAGATATTATTCTTGGCACATTTTTTGGTACAAAGTTGGCCACACGTGGACCCCACTTTTATTCGAAATTATCGTTTTGCCCATGTGTCCAAATTGGACGAAAGGAAAGTGCTTTCTAGCTATTTTGCTTATTCTGGGAACGTTGGTGATATTTATTTCAGCATCCGGAGACGTTCATTCTGAGACCGTAGCTTCTGACTCTTGGTGTAGACATCGGGACATTACATTTTTGCAGCTTTCTTGCCAGGCAAGATACCTTGCCAAATTGCTTACAGTATTTTGCATGCTTAATATATTTTTGTATATTTATTGCATTCTGTATATTTCTTGCATGTGTAGTTTTCTTTCAGTCACTAATATGTATTAGATATGTTGACACACACATGTCACTTAGTATCATAGAGGACAATCAGTAGGCGTATGGGCTATAACCACTCTGGTAAACCGTAGTAACTAGCACGCACTATGGTGGTCGTGTCCGATGGTCGCTACCCCCGAGGTATGTCGATTGATGGAGTCCAATGGTCGCTACCCCCGAGGTATCTCGGCTGATGATGTCCACTGACGTGTGTGTGAGTTGTGAGATTTAGATCGAGTAGCCTACCCTTGCCCATACGTCAAAAATTTGTCCTTATTGCATTCATATAGATTGTCTTGTACAGCGTACTTATTTATTTTCAAACATTATGCATGTTCACTGTATTCAAATTGGCTTGCTTCTATGTATCTTGTTATGTCCCTCTGAGGACCTGGTCCCTTGCCAGGTATAGACGACCAGGAGTATCCGCAGGAGTACGGGCCTGGACCTGACGCATTCCTTTCTGCCGAGGAGGTCTTACCTTCTGAGCATCTTTGATTACATCTAGCGATGGATTCTTCTAGCTGATACACTTCTGTCATCACCTTATTTTTATATTGGAGATTTATACTCCTCTCTCATTTTAGTTTTGGTTATAGTCTTTGGTAGTGGATTTGTCTCCACCCGACTATTATTTTGGATATTTTAGACTTCTTATTCTAGTTTAGTATTTCTTTTCTATGGCTTTTTGTGTGGATGAGATTAGCATATCTGTGACTGGTGACATTATATATACCACATGTGAGTTTATATTCATATTACAGCGTATGTGTGTATTATGGTATCCATATATTGGAGTTGCCATATACATACGGCTGGCATGCTTACGTATTTCTAGTCCTACGTATTTTGGGACTGGGACGTGATATGTTTTCGTGGTGGCCCATGCAGGTCGAGTTAGCCATTTCGGTTACGTAACTGTACCGAGCGGGCCTGCACCTAGGATTAGAATTTTAGATCTCATCCACACTTGACTATAACTTACCTTCCTTCCAACATGTCCTACTTAAGTGCTTTCATCTTGCTTGATTCATGTACTCTTCTTAATTCTTCGTCCATCTCTTGTAGAAAGATGAATTTGCATAACGGGCATGCCGCCACCGGGGACAACACGTCTCCAGGGGACGACGACCAATCACCAGGAGAGGCCTCAATGACTCATCTTCTTCCCGGACCGGATGGACTGACTAGCAATCCAATTCCATCAACCTCTTCCACGATACCTAATGGGACTTTTCCAGCTCCACTAGCACCACAGGATGGCCAGACACACCTGTTCCAATTCTTCCAAATGATAATACAAGAACAGAGGCAGCAGGCAGCAGAGCAGAGGCTAGAATTTCTAGCAGCACTTGAGAGAATGGCTGCACTAGCCCCTATACCAACCCAGGCACTAGTTTCAGTACCACAAGCTCGGGTTGGTTCAGTCAAGGTCTTTATGTAGATGGGCCCTAAGCCATATAAGGGCAATGAGAGTCCAGAGGAGACCACGAACTGGATTGCCAATACCAAGAAGTTGTTAGAGGCATCACAACTACCTACTGACCTATGGATGATAGGCGTGAGGACTCAGTTAGAAGGCAACGCGCACCACTGGTGGAAATCGATGGAGCGCCAGTTGGGTACGCGTCAGACTTGGGAACAGTTCTTGGAGTGCTTTGAGAGAAAGTACTTTTCGAACACTGTAAGGGACTCGTTGTATGATCAGTTCCTCCATCTGGAGCAGGGGAACAAGACAGTTGATGAGTATGACGCAGAGTTTAGCTGCCTCAATAAGTATGGCACAGTCCTAATACCTAATGACTTGGAGAAGGCTAAGAGGTTTCATCGTGGGCTGACTTAGGAGCTCCAGCGCTACACTAGCTCACAGTCCCGGATCTCTTATGCCGAGTTATTGACAGAGGCCAAGATCCAGGAGGCCATCAGTAAGGGAAACAGAATTGAACAGAGAAGTCACCAAGGACCAGTAAGGACACAGCCAGGAGGACCCATTAGACACCCTTTGACACGCCAGCAATCAGATAGTGCTGCACCATATCCAACCAAGGAGCTCCGTACTTGTCACTATTATGGTAGGACAGGTCATATTCTAAGAGACTGTCATCGTCGATTGGGGCTGTGCATGATATGTGGATCAAGTCACCATCAAGCCCGAGAATGTCCTAAACAGAACCAGAGACCTATGGCATTAGAATCAGGAATACCGCATACACCCTCAAGTATAGGAGGCCAAAGGGACCCACCACTGCTTCTACAGCCTGCACAAATAGAGGGAACTAGACCCCAGTTGAACAACCAAGGACAAGGCCAAGCACTCATTATGACAAGTATGGGAGAGCAGACACAGGAAGCTGTAGATACAGGTACGACCTTTTAGTTATAATTGTCTTTGCATACTCATAACACCATTGTGACACAATATCTTAGATGTACAAATAGATATAGAATTATATGTATGGTAGTTAGCAGTTATGAGGATATATTTCTATTCTACCCAGATGGCATACACGCGATGCTAAGAGATGACGTGAGTAGCAGTAGTAGTATTCTTCCCCTATCCTTATCGCGCCCTCTTGGGTGACTCATCTTCTCTTTTTATATCCATTTCTTATCTCGTGCTTAACTCTTCCTATCATAGTAGTATCTTTTCGTGCCATTATGAATTGTTTGATTTACTTCAACTCCACCCTATTTTCTTAGTTAAAACATAAATGTGTAGTAATACTTGATAACTAAGGATAAGTTCTTAATATGTATATGCACTATAGCAATATCTGTATTCTTTATTAGTTTAACCCTTAAGTAGCACCATGTAGCCTAATAGAAATTTGTTAGATTATTGGAAATAGATCATACCCTAATAGTTAGTCAAGACCTTAAGTGTTTCCCTAAAAACTTAGACTATGCCTAGGAAAGAGTTGAAGGCACTTGTTACGAACTGATGACTATGACAAATTGCTGGCGAGGTAGCGACAGTTACAGCCAGACAATTTTGGTAGAGTAGTCGAATTACTTGCAGCCATACTGGCCAGGTGGCGTGGCAGTATTAGACTATGATACTTGACGGTTACGAGAAAAAGTCATAGTTATGAGATTCTAGACAGGTATCCCAAGATTCTCGACCCAATAAAATATAATTGCCTTACAACCTAGACAATAGCTACAAAGAATGTGATTACTAGTAAAATTCTTGTAAGTTGGGTAGTGTAGACGATTTAGAGGATGATAGAATAGTGTATGGACAATAGATGATGAAGTGTTAGAATGACAGACCATGAGTTTTAGGAGTCCTGCTAGACACAAATGTAGTATAATAGCTATAGTGATCACTATGAATATGGGTTAGTGTCAATTTCGAGGACGAAATTTTTGTAAGTTGGGTAGAATGTAAAATCCCTATTTCTAAAAATCGTATTTATTATTTTTTTTTATTAATTAATAATTTAATTATAGTAATTATGTGCTAATTAGGAGAAATAGATTTTTATTAATTTTTATTTTAGGTGTTGGTGCACTTAGAAGATTTATGGGACCACTAGAAAATTTTTCGAATTTATTTCATGTAGGAGACCCCTTGAGCAGTTGCTAGCTTAATGGTATGCATTAGTGTAATCTAGAATTTTTTTCTATGAGTATATATATATATATATATATATACATATATTTTAAAGGAATTTATAAAAGAAAAGAAAAGAAAAGAAAAGAAAACTATTAAATAACTATTCATTATTAATAACTAACCAACCCAAACCATTACACCCGCCCCCTTTCTTAGCAAGCAGCACCCGTTGGCCCCTTTGTAAAGAGAGCACAGCCACTTCCTTTTTGTGAGCCACAAACCAGCATCCCCCCTTAGCAAACCGAGTATACAACAGACCCCCCCCTGCGGATATTAACCAAACCCCCCTTCTCTCCCTTATACACATATATATATATATCATTCACTTTCATCCCAAACCCTAAACCTAAATCATCCAAACCCTTCCTATTCCCATCTAGACCTAGAGAGCGTCGTCACCGCAGCCGGAGAACCCCGTCAGGCCGTCCAAACCGATCCCGACGACCGCGACCCCTCGTACTGCAGAATTTCGGAGCGAGGTACCTGTGTTCCAGAGTTGTTTCTCGTCACCTTGCTCATCCAAACGCCACCCCACCTTCACCGGTATGCTCACCCCTTAACCCTCTTCCATATCTGTATAATAGTATATGTCGAACAACGTGTAACCATAGGCGAAAATAGCGCCAAAGATGCCGGAAATAGACCAAATTCTGGGATCACAGAAAACTGAGGTGACCACCCATGTTTCCGAGTTCGTATCTCCCACCACAGAGATCCAAATTTGATGATTTTTTTTTGGTATACGTAGACCACTTGACCTAGTTTAATTTCTGTTAAATAACCCTAGATTATTAACTGCTGTAGACAGAATTAAATTTGTTGGAAAACCCTGCGAACACACTTTTCCAGATTTTCAAAAGTTGTGAAACGGAGCGCGCCCCGCCAAACGGGACCGCCCCACCGTGTACCAAGTGTACCAAAAGGTGGGCGCAACATAACCGGATATGTGAGAGTTCGCAAAAACTGATTCGGACGCGTGTACGTGCCAGAATCAGCGCGTATCCGCGGACAAACCCCGTGTCACAAATTTTGCTAAAGTCGCGCGCATTTTGTGCACGTTCGTCAGATTATGACAAAACTTGTGCCACTGGACTCGTGGTAATACGCTGGTCCTGTGACCCAATTTTCACGCAATTCTGAGACAGTTGACCAAGTCACCAATTGGCGGGCCCTACGGTTGACTTTTTGGGTGAATTTGTGTTCGGCCCATCGAAATCCATATTTGGACATACCATTGGGTTTGTATTGACATTTAGAGTTTGTTTGACCTATAATTTGTTCCATTTAGAGACTGATACCCTTGGCACATTTTTTGGTGCAAAGTGGGCCACACGTGGACCCCAATTTTATCCGAAATTACTGTTTTGCTCCTGTGTCCAAATTGGACGAAAGGGAAGTGCTTTCTAGCTATTTTGCTTATTCTGAAAACGTTGGTAATATTTATTTTAGCATCCGAAGACGTTCATTCTGAGGCCGTAGCTTCTGACTCTTGGTGTGGACATCGGGACATTATATTTTTGCAGCTTTCTTGCCAGGCAAGATACCTTGCCAAATTGTTTACAGTATTTTGCATGCTTAGTATATTTCTATATATTTATTGCATTCTGTATATTTCTTGCATGTGTAGTTTTCTTTCAGTCACTACTATGTATTAGATATGTTGACACACACATGTCACTTAGTATCATAGAGGACAATCAGTAGGCGTATGGGCTATAACCACTCTGGTAAACCGTAGTAACTAGCACGCACTATGGTGGTCGTGTCCGATGGTCACTACCCCCGAGGTATGTCGATTGATGGAGTCCGGGGGTCGCTACCCCCGAGGTATGTCGGCTGATGATGTCCACTGACGTGTGTGTGAGTTGTGAGATTTACATCGAGTAGCCTACCCTTGCCCATACGTCAAAAAGTTGTCCTCATTGCATTCATATAGATTGTCTTGTACAGCGTACTTATTTATTTTTAAACATTATGCATGTTCACTTTATTCAAATTGGCTTGCTTCTATGTATCTTGTTATGTCCCTCTGAGGACCTGGTCCCTTGTTAGGTATAGATGACCAGGAGTATCCGCAGGAGTACGGGCCTGGACCTGACGCATTCCTTTCTGCCGAGGAGGTCTTACCTTCTGAGCATCTTTGATTACATCTAGCGATGGATTCTTCTAGCTGATACACTTATGTCATCACCTTATTTTTATATTGGAGATTTATACTTCTCTCTCATTTTAGTTTTGGTTATAGTCTTTGGTAGTGGATTTGTCTCCACCCGACTATTATTTTGGATATTTCAGACTTCTTATTCTAGTTTAGTATTTCTTTTCTATGGCTTGTTGTGTGGATGAGATTAGCATATCTGTGACTGGTGACATTATATATACCATATGTGAGTTTATATTCATATTACAGCGTACGTGTGTATTATGGTATCCATATATTGGAGTTGCCATATACATACGGCTGGCATGCTTACGTGTTCCTAATCCTACGTATTTTGGGACTGGGGCGTGATACACCGTGGGATAGTACGCCTCATCTAAATCTGGAAGGGAACCAGGTCCTCAGTGGGACATAACAAGATACATAAAAGCATGCCATATATAAATACTGAATAAAGTAAATAAGGGTGTGCTAACCATCTAAGTGAATACAATGTGAAGACAACCTTGGTACGTATGGGTAGGCGTAGGCATATCGTCCACTCTCCGAAGAGCGTGGTATCTGAACATGTAACATCCATCATTCCGAAGAATGAGGTATCTGCAAATATATACGTCCGTATCGCTCCGAAGAATGCGGTGTCTGAATAAAGGAGGTCATTGGATCCGTGGCTCCTCTGGATACTGCGGAGTCCAATGTGTGTATCCCATACGCCTACTAGTTGTCTTCCCCGTCCAATGCGGATATACAAGTCGAATACACAACGTGCATACCACGTAACTATATGCCAAGTCACAACTTTCTAGATAATCCTGATTTAGTGCTAAACCGTGATGTGTGTTACATGCACCGGTAGCTAGTCGAGTATGCGAACCCGCATCCTAACATGAGTTGCAATCGTGATACGTGTGCAAGTGTCAGGTCTAGGAGGATATCAGAATGCCCTCGAATATGTAGGTGAGTCTGCTAATGTCTAAGTCAGTTACACTACGTATCGACGTATTTGTCGACTGCACCCGAATCAATCTCGGGCGTGCACAGTTATATGTATATTACAACAAGATAACATACAATAGTTTATAATTTGAACAGTAAAATTTGGCAATGTATACTTGCCGAGTAAGAGATCCGTATAGTGCAAGCGATCAAACCGGTGTTGTTTTTAGTGGAAGAATTGGATTTAGGGTTTGGGGTGTATTGCATGGAGTATATATAGGAAAAGAAGTCGGTTTAAGCGGGGAGATAGTTTAGTTATTTGGTGGTTTCAAAACCATTGCTGCTGCTGGTTTCCTTTCTTTTGTTTCGGTTTTGGGAGAGTTTAATAATAAAACAAATACAAAGAGGCGGTGGGGGGAGGGGGGGGGGTTTGAAGTTGGCTCACACGCACGGAGAAAGGGAAAGCAAACTTGATCTTTGCTACCGCTGCTGTTGATATTTTCTTTTCCTAACGGGTCCGGGTAGGGGTTAAACGGATAGTGGATTCCGGCGGGTAGGGTGTTTGGGTTTCGGGTTGAGATCCAATAGGAAATTCTATTCTAATAAATTATATATATGTATATATATACATAGAAAATTCTAGAAAAATTATATTGGTGCATATGGTTAAACTAGCAACTGTCCAAAGGATCTTCTACATGAAATAAATTAGGAAAAATTTTATAATGGCTCCATAAATCTTCTAAATGCTCAAACACCTCAAAATAAAATCTAATAAAATCTATTCTCTCTATTTGGCTCATAACTATTATAAATAAATAATTATATTTTCTTTTCCTAACGGGTCCGGGTAGGGGTTAAACGGGTAGTGGGTTCCGGCGGGTAGGGTGTTTGGGTTTCGGGTTGAGATCCAATAGGAAATTCTATTCTAATAAATTATATATATGTATATATATACATAAAAAATTCTAAAAAATTATATTGGTGCATATGGTTAAACTAGCAACTGTCTAAAGAATCTTCTACATGAAATAAATTAGAAAAATATTTATAATGGCTCCATAAATCTTTTAAATGCTCAAACACCTCAAAATAAAACTAATAAAATCTATTCTCTCTATTTGGCTCATAACTATTATAAATAAATAATTAATACGGTTTTCAGGATTAGGGATTTTACAACAACCTCGTCCTCTGGCGCTAGTACTGCTCCAGCGCCAGCTCCTGTCCAGTATATCTCGGGAGAATTCTCCTCTATTGTACCTGGGGACATAATTCGGATCCACGTCCTCAGGGGACATAGCAAGGTACAAGAAACACTCAAGCCAAATAAAATACAGTAAATATAAAACAGATCCTCAAGACAAACTATGTAACCAGCTATATGAAATGCAAATAAGAGCATAACTAGTACTCAGGCTGAGACCACTACAAGCTCTGTGTCGGGGAGCCCATAGCAGTAAGAATATCACGTAATGGGCCAAGTTCTGGTACAGAGACTAAAGCACCTCAATAATAGAGTATATATATATATATATATATATATATATAATCATCCTGTAGCTTGTATGTCTCTCCGCACCCAATGTAACCTCACATCTCATGTCCACAATATCTCATGTCCATAATACGCAATATCATGACCTCTAGCTAGTACAACGAGTCATAATGATATATATGTATATGCAAGTCTCATGTCACGAATCATGTAAGCCTATATAGAATCACCATGAATATCTCAGAAAAGATTTTGTCACATGAATAGTGTCAAGTGTCCTATGGTATGACGTACTTGGTAAAGTAAGTACGTAAATATAGGATCGTGGAATCAATTCTTTAAATGATGTTATACGACTTCGCGTACGGCATCGACACCCAAATCTTGTTCGAACGTTAAGTAACATCTCACGGTCCTAGGTTGAATAGGTACATTACAGAAGTATATGGAAAGAATACAAGCAAATAATAAAATAGGATCTTCTACAAGTTGGCAAGGTACACTTGCCTGTGTTTTGAGCTTCGTTAGTTGCTCTGATATAAGTGGAATCTCCAGGTACGCCTTCGAATGCTAAAAAAAATATCACCATTGTTCTCAGAATAGATGAATAGCTAGGTTAGACTACCCATAAGTCTAGTTTGGACACAGGGGCAAAATTGACAATTTTTGGTCAAAGCGGGATCCACATGTGGCCCACTTCGCACCAAAAAATATGCCAAAGACAAAGTTCTCCAAATTTGTCAAACATAGTATTTATGAGTCCAGAACGATGATACGAACCCAACGAAACATCCAGAACTGGATTCTGATAAGCCGATCACGAAATCGTCTGTCAAGTAGAACCGTAGGGCCCACGAAACGGTATTTCGTCAACATTCTCAGAATCGAACCAAACTTGGGTCACAGGACCAGTGTAACGCTACGAATCCGATAATGCAAGTTTCATTACGAAATGATAGGCACACACAAAATTATAACGAGTGTCAAAATAGGCCGATACGGGGCTTTTTGACGGATACACGTTGATTCCGGTGTGCACGCACATCCAAATCAACTTTCGTAAAATCACACATGTCCGCATTGACGATATGCGGCTTTCGGTACAATTTTTACACGATAAAGTTACCTCGTATAGAGGGACGCATCACGTTTTGAAAAAATTCTGGTTTAAGAAACCAAGTTTTTGACAGATTTTAACAGCAATTAAATTACAGCATACACAACAATAAAATAAACTAATTGAAGAGATTAAAATTTGTTTATGTTGTCTAAATTACTTTTTAAGCAAAATTTAAAAATTGTGTGCCATTATGAAGATAACGGGACTCCAATACACGCACTTGGAATAGTTTATGTTCCAAAAATAAGTCATTTTTCTGTTTTGCGTCGCAATTTATGATCGACACAGGACACGATACACTAAACTAATTATACATGGTTTAAGGGGGTCATGTGGTCTTCGTATAGGACTCGATGGATCACTGTTAGGTCTACAATGCAGAAAGAAACATGGAAGAGAAGATGGGTACCTCGCTGTGTTCTGCTAATCGTGAAGTCGGACGGCCTTCTTTCGGCGGCTTACGGCGGCGATCCGGCGGTCGACGTCGGTGGTGGCTCACCGAGAATGGAAGAGGATACGATGGTGGTGGTGGTCGGCTAGGTTGGGGTTTATATAGGGTAAAGGGGAGGGAGTTACAGAAGGGGAAAGGAAGGGGTCGGATTGTCAGTTTCGGGGAGGGGAAGCGGAGGGGTGCGAGGGTTGGGGTTGGTACTGAAGCAGTAGGGGGGATGCGAGTCTGGTTTGAGGTGGTTCGAGTGTGGGTTAGTTTAGGTTTTGGGTTATGGGTTCGGGTATGAGTCCGGTTTGGTTTAGGGTAGGTTTGGGTTGGTTTATTAGTAAATCAATATATATATGCATATATAGCCATCTAAAGATAGTTTTGGACCTCAATAAATTTTAGAAAAATTCTACAATACTCTATTAATAGTTTTACACCCAAAAATATATTGTTTGCACAATATTATTAATTAAATACACATAATTATAAATTTATGAATATTATATATTATAAATGGCTAAAAATTACAGAAAATCCTCCCTTAAACTCAGTAATTGTAAATATTAAAATTTAAATTTAATTTCTTAAAAATTAGGGTGTTTACAATTACCTACCTTAAAAGAATTGTGTCCTCGTAATTAAGAAAATGAAACGTAACCGGTCAGGAAAGGTTTGCTCCAGAAGAGATGACGCGGTTGTAAGACATGTTTGTTGAAGAACGACACAAAAGATAAGGGACCATGAACAAGAAAAAATTGAGAAAAAGGGTGAGGGTTTTGTTCAAGCAGAACACAATGGGAAGAAATAAAAACTTTTTCTTAGGCAATGAGAGATAAGTAACTCAAGAGTAAAGGAGCCTGGTTAGAGCGATGATCAACTACAGCTTCTGAAAACTTGGGTACCACTTACACATTACTAATCTAGACTAACAAGTTCATGCTAACATAATACTAGGTATAGGCTAGAAAATGGAACTAACAGGCACATGCTAAAGTATTACTAGGAATATTCGCTATTATAGCTAGCTATGATAAAACCAAATCTTACTCATATTCGCTATTCCTCGAGTCTGTGCCTCCTCTACTGTCATCGAAAAAGTCTGTCCACGTCCATGTGGTGGTGCCCTCTGCTATTGCTGGGTCTGCTAGAAGAGTGCTGCATGTGGTGCCAAGGGTGGCCTTGACTGATATCCTTCCGGTGCTGGTAAAGCTTATCAGTTTACCATTGGTGCTCCCTCTGGACCCTCAGGGAAATCCTTGGCTGAATATTGGCTGAATCCGCAAATTAAGCATAATCCTAACTTGCGTCTGCACTCGCTCTCGTAATGACCTCACTTGCCACAATATTGACATGTAGGCAGCGCCTGCAGCGCTGCTTAGGGTGGCTGATGCATGTGAGGTCTCTTTGCAGCTTCTCCCTGTGGTGCTCTGTCTGGTGCTGATGTGAACGGCCATTTCTGGCTGGACTCTCTCCTGGTGATGCGCTACATGCGTCGGGCTGCAGCAAGGACGTCCGTATAAGAAGTAGGTGCAACAAAGCTGATTAATCTCTATAGCTCAAAGCTAAGTCCATCAAAGAACTTCTCTGCCTTATCCTCTTCTGTCGAAATCAGAGTAGGGGCAAAGTGACTCAAACAGATGAACTCTACATTATACTTTTCTACCGTCATGTTGCCTTGAATGAGACGGTTAAACTTATCCCTAAGTTTTGCTCTGGCAATGGCTGGAATATACATCTCCTAGAAAAGTCTAGAGAACTCCTCCCAAGTGACTCGGTCTGGTCTGAGCCATCTCTTCTCAGATAGCCAACAGTGATGTGCATTGCTCGTCAGCTACACCCTGACGGCAGTCATCCAACGCACCCTCGGAAGCTCAGCTGCTTTCAATTGGTGTTGAGTATTTTTGAGTCACTCATGAACTTGAGTGGGATCCTCCTTGCCAGAAAATGTATGGGAATTCAGCTGGTGGAAATCAGTGATAGATCTCGTCGATGGCCGTCTAGCTGGTGGGTTCGCCTGCTCTAGTGCTATCACTAGGTTGTTCCTCAAGTTCTCTGCCTCATAACGCTGAGCCTCTTGTTGAACCTGCTGTTGTGCTTGCATCATTGCTAGAATATTTGAAATATTTGCTGACTATCCATAGGCTGTCCTGCTGTAAAAATGGGCATTGGTGGAGTAAACTGCGACGGTGGTGGAATATCGTCTCGCCGAAACCTCGAGGCGTGCTGATCTGCTTTATTGCTTTGTTGAATGGAAGGATCTCCACTTAGTGGCGTCACCCCATCATCGTAAGTGACAATAACACCTTGTGGTGTACCCGTTGGAGTCTCGTCGCTGGCTCGTGGATCCATTATTCTGCATACAAAGTAAACTATAAGAGACGCACAGAGGAATCAAGGCAGGATGCAAGTCAAGAAATTATTTTAAAGTCAATATAGAGGTCAAGAACGTATCAACAAGTGGATAAGATTCTATAATTTATCCTATTCTAATCGCAGGCTTGCTCGGTCCCTTAATTAAAACTGAAGCAATATAGTCGTAAACCTACATGAGCCACTAAAAAAACTATGTCATGCCCCGGTCCCAAAATATCGAGGGACTAGCCACGTGGCAATGGCCAGCAGCACAACTCCAATGAGCAAACCCAATTTAATGGACCCGTTAGAGTGAACTTAATCTATAATAAATATAAATACTGTCTATAATATCTATTACAGTATAATTCTAATCTCATCCACAGAAAGTAAACACAAGTCAATATGATAAATCAGTCAAGATAATAGATAAAGAAAATATTCTATCAATAATTCCAAGAAAATAGTGTCACGGGGAACAACCCGACACAATAAAGGAAAGAGAATATCACCAATACATATGTCCATGAATCCAGATATGAAATAACAATGAACATAAATAACTGAGTATGAAACTGAAATACTCAAAAGAAATCCTCCGGCACAACCTCATCCTCTGGCGCTAGTACTGCTCCAGCGTCAGCTCATGTCCCGTATATCTCGGGGTAATCCTCCTCTGCTATACCTGAGGACATAATTCGAATCCAGGTCCTCATGGGACATAGCAAGGTACAAAAAACACTTAAGCCAAATAAAATACAGTAAATATAAAACAGATCCTCAGGACAAGCTATATAACCAGCTATATGAAATACAAATGAGAGCATCATTAGTACTCAGGCTGAGACCACTACAAGCTCTGTATTGGGGAGCCCGTAGCAGCAAGAATATCACGTAATGGGCCAAGCTCTGGTACAGAGACTAAAATACCTCTCTCTCTCTCTCTCTCTATATATATATATATATATATATATATATATATATATATATATATAATCATCTTATAGCATGTGTCTCTCCGCACCCAATGTAACCTCACATCTTATGTCCACAATGTCTCATGTCCATAACACGCAAGATCATGACCTCTAGCTAGTACAACGAGTCTTAATAATATCTATGTATATGCAAGTCTCATGTCACGAATCCTGTAAGCCTATACAAAATCACCATGAATATCTCAGGAAAGATTATGTCATATAAATAGTATCAAATTTTCTATGGTATGACGTACTTGATAAAGCAAGCACGTAAAGATAGGATCGTGGAATCAATTCTCTAAATGACGTTACACGACTCCGCGTACGGCGTCGACACCGAATCTTGTTTGAACGTTAAGCAACATCTCACGGTCCTAGGGTAAACAGGTACATTAAAGAACTATATGGAAAGAATACAAGAAAATAATAGCACATGATCTTCTGCAAGTTGGCAAGGTACACGTATCTGTATTCTGAGCTCCGTCAGTTACTCCGATATAAGTGGAATCTCCAGGTATGCCTTCGGATGCTGAAACAAATATCACCATTGCTCTTAGAATATATGAAATAGCTAGGTTTGACTACCCATAAGTCCAATTTGGATACAGGGGCAAAATTGATAATTTTTGGTCAAAGCGGGGTCCACTTGTGGCCCACTTCGCACCAAAAAATATGCCAAAGATAAAGTTCTCCAAATTTATAAAACTCAGTGTCTACAAGTCCAGAACAATGATACAAAGAATGTCCAGAACTGGATTTCGATGAGCCGGTTACGAAATTGCCCGTCAAGTAGAACCGTGGGGCCCACAAAATGGTGTTTCGTCAACGTTCTCAGAATCGAACCAAAATTGGGTCACAGGACCAAAATAATACTGCGAATCTGATGGAACAAGTTTCATTGCGAAACGACAGACACACACGAAATTATGACGAGTGTCAGAACAGGCCGATACAGGGCTTTTCGACGGATACGCGTTGATTCCGGTGTGCACGCACATCCAAATCAACTTTTGCAAAATTTCACACGTCCGAGGTGATGATACGTGCCTTTCGGTGTAATTTGCATACGACAAAGTCGTCTCGTTTAGCGAAACTCACCCTATTTCAAAAAAAATTAGGTTTAAGAAACCAAGTTTTTGACAGATTTCAACAACAATTAAATCACAGCATACACAACAATAAAATAAACTAATTAAAGAGATTAAAATTTGTTTATGTTGTTTAAATTACTGTTCAAGCAGAAATTAAAAATTGTGTGCTGTTATGAAGATAACGGGACTCCAACACGCGCACTTGAAATAGTTTTTGTTCCAAAAATAAGTTATTTTTTTCTTATTTTGTGTCGCGATTTACGATCGACACAGGACACGATATATTAAACTAATTACACAAGGTTTAAGGGGGTCATGTGGTCTTCGCATAGGACTCGACGAGTTATTATTAGGTCTATTGTGCAAGGAGAAATAAGGGAGAGAAGATGGGTACCTTGTTGTGTACTGCTGATCGTGAAGTCGGACGGCTTTCTTTCGGGGGCTTGCTGCGGCGGTTCGGCGGTCGACATCGGCGGCGGATCATCAAAAATGGAAGAGGAGATAATGATGGTGGTGGTCAGCTAGGTTGGGGTTTATATAAGGTGAAGGGGAGGGAGTTACAGAAGGGGAAATGAAGGGGTCGGGTCGTCGGTTTCGGGGAGGGGAAGCGGAGGGGTGCGGGGGTTGGGGTTGGTAATGTAGCAGTAGGGGGGATGCGGGTCTGGGTTAAGGTAGTCGGGTGTGGGTTAGTTTAGGTTTTGGGTTACCGGGTTTAGGGTTATGGGTTCGGGTATGGGTCCGGTTTGGTTTAGGGTTGTTTTGGTTTGGGTTGGTTTATTAGTAAATCAATATATATGCATATATGGCCATCTAAAAATAGTTTTGGACTTCAATAAATTCTAGAAAAATTATACAATACTCTATTAATAGTTTATACGTAAAAATATATTTTTTGCATAATATTATTAATTAATTAAATACATATAATTATAAATCCATGAATATTATATATTATAAATGGCTAAAAATTACCGAAAATTCTCCCTTAAACTCAGTAATTACAAATATTAAAATTAAAATTTAATTTCTAGAAAATTAGGGTATTTACATCACAGGGTTACCTATTATATGTATAATAGTTTATTACGTAATATCTTAACTTATACCTACTATATATTTCTTAGATCGATCAGATAAAAATATTCTGATTCAACGGTATCTTGGTGTGTCAGCTCCGACCGAACCGACATAGAAGAATAGATCATATGTCAACATAACCTGGCTAAGGAATAAGTTTATGTATCTTTACCATACAGCTGACAGTCCGGTGACTGTTGATAATTATCGGGTATAAAATTTAACCATATATTTAACTATTTATTTCAGATTAAAATTGATATTGTAGTTTGACTCACTAGTAATAGTTTAATATTTCAGGTTGTTTGTTGCACTAGAGCATATTTACTTGCTTTATGTGGTTCAATTCTTTTTCCAAATTGAACTGGCTGCAAGTAAGTGCTCGTTATCTACCATTTTCTCAAAATGTGCAAGAACGTACTCAGCATGCATGGGGAGCAGCGGTATTAGCGTGTTTGTATGCCTCCTTGTCAGAGTTTGTCACAACAACATCGGATACCTGTAGCACGAATCTTTGTGGATGCATCATTCTACTGCAGGTATTTGTCACAACGATATTATTCAATTATCATGTTATTACATTCTTCTTAGACCCGTTACACAAATATGACTGGATGCATGGTAATGATATTAGGTATGGTCCTACGAACAATTTGGTATCGGTAGACTAGTTACCGGTATCAGTCATAAAATTATTATCTTTCTGGTAACTAAGAGATGGACGGTTGAATTTGTGGACCAGGCTCACTGCAGATATCAGGCTACTTCCCTTTATCGTCCACTATTTGACTCACTACAGTATCATGAGGTAAATAAATTACATATTTTTAGTAAATTTATTAGACAACCATCTACATTTATTTAAAAATGATTATATATTATTCTTATTTACTCCATAATGATGAAATAGGTGATATGGCTCCCGTATATTATACGGTTCGATGCTCTCGATATTCAGAAGAATTCATTTTGGAATAGTCTGCATAGGTTTTATATCATATGCGACTATCGAACCATGTACCATCCAGCAGATCGAGTTTTGTGACAGTTTACATTGGTTCAAATAATCCCTGATTCTCCACCTGCTAGTAACTATTCCCAATCTAAAGTGCAAGCTCGAGTGCATAATTTGCTTCCTGGTTGGAATTCGAGATTCAAGGATTATAATGTGCAAGATATGTCTTCCCGATTGCAATCATCAGATGAGTGTAAGTTGTTATTTTATCTAGTTTTATTAAACTTATCATTATGTTTTGCTAACATATTGTCAAAAATGATACATTTTTTGGAGATGATGCTTACATAAGTTGGTGGAGAGCGTCGCTTATGTGTAACTAAGATTATAATTTTGTGGAGAAGCATTTCAAATATAGAGCAGTCGATGATTATAGCATGCGCAGTAAAATAAGGAGATTTCATGGAGCAGCGTTTCAACCAACTAGGGACAATCGCTTTTAAAAAAACAAATTTAAGTTTGGAGCTAAACCAAATGGTGCTACTCCCTTTTTTTTTAAATTACTTTAGAGCGATTAGAACTTCCTACCCCCCCCCCCCTCTTTTAAAAAAAATCAGTTTGGAGCCAAAGCAACTAGCGCCACCCAAATTTTTTTAAATTACTTTGTTGACGCCAGTTCCCATTACTCGTAATAGAAGTGACTTGGACAAAAAGAAATAAAGTGACTTAGACAAATCCTTTACCAACTCTCGCTAGTACTCATGTCATACTCGAATTTCTTTACAACTCTGCTTTTGAAGCCGAACAAGAGCTCGGACAACAACTCATAAACTCAAACAACTCAATTAGTTACTTTCTTTCTTACCTGACTAGCTTACCTCTTGGTGGTACCTCCCTCCGGTCGGATGCCAGGTTCCTTGTAAAAAGTCTTGATTTCTTTCGTTCTTCCCGTTACTGACAACGTCCAAGAACTATCTCTTTTCTTGATCACAGAGAAAAAAGGACACGAAAAGAGTTTCTTTTGAGGACCTTATACTCATTATGCCCAGCAATGAATGGACTAGGTATTTCTTATATCTTCTCATATCTTTGAAAGAATAGGCTGTCTGTGAAGGCGGTCTTGTCTTTTTGACCGAATAGAACTGCTATATAGGCTTTTGTTTACCGAGGGTTCGAATCCCTCTTTTTCCGTTTCTGTTAATTCACAAACGTTACCGACCACTATGTATCAAATCAAATAACAATTGATACCATTATTTCGACGAATCATTTCTTCGGACAGAAGATTCTGTAACAACTTATTCGAAATCTCACTTATCAGAGTCTATTGTGGAAGAATCTTCTGAGAAATTGGCCATGCTATATCATATCCATACATAATATCATGAAAATGGATAAAAATAATTTCTGCTACAGTAGTAGGTAAACTGGAAGGGGAGCGTGAGATGACTTTAGGTTTTTGTTGATTTATTACTTGATGATTATATTAAAAAAGAACGAAGTCGCGGTATTTTTTTCACTCAAGATTGGATCTCTATGATAGGTGTTCTGCCCGTAGCTTTAGGAGGTATTCATGTTTGGCATATGCTTGCCCTAACCAAAAATTTTGGAGATGATTTTGTGCTACAGTTCGACGGAGGGACTTTAGGACTGTCACGCCCTGATTCCGTGGAATCGATAGTCGTCCCCCGGGCGTGACCGCCGTGCGGGCCTAGGTTGCGCACCGCACAAGGCTAAGGTATTTTTATTTCGCATAGCGAGCACATATTCAGAGTATGCAGATAAATTGAAACACAGATTTGAAACATAGAAAGCTCTCTTTTATTGATAATATGAACATCTATTACAAACTCTTGAACTGAGTCATAAGGTTGCCACACGGGCTTACAAAATGTTGACACAAAATAAGATAGCAGTCCTGTACATTACATCCCTTACTAAACTTCAAAATGTAAAGACCTCCTGGTGGAATGATGGCCTTTCCACGGAGCTGCATTTGAGTTTTGAGTAGCTAGCTCCTTGCTGAAAATATACTTCAAAAGATGGCATGCTCAGGACGCGCCTACAGCTGGATTGGATCGGGGATTGACTTCTGCTCCTCGCTCGGCTCTCCTTAGTGCGGGAAACCTGTTTCAACGAGGGTCAGTACATCAAAATATACTGGTGAAGGCAAGCTAACCCAACTATACCAATCAACACGTTGTTTAGATGAAGCATGCATATTATTTGTGGTCTTTCTATCTTGTCTTAGTTTATTTTACAGGAAGCAATAGATATAGAAATCAATGAAATAACTTATCACCGTTCGGTGACATTTACCTGCCCGTCTGAAAACTGCACAATACTTACCATGTCCTTCCCTGCCACGAAGACACAAGTTAGCTTGCAACATGTTTAAATATACGTGGGGATCACTGGCTTGATGCCATATTGGACGATATAGTCTATGGACGAGGATGGTATGCAACGAAGCACTAGTAGCGCTGCATAATCCTGTCCGGGACATGAGACTATCATGAAGTTCCGTCCGGATCGGATCGGTGCCAGTGCCCCAGCAACCGTCCGTAGGAACCTGAAGGCCTTGTGCACAAGTTGTCCGTGATCAAACGACGTTCATATTAAGTTAACCATTTTATGCAGTTGAGGAAATACGAGTATAAAACAAGTAGCATTGCCTGATTCATTTAGCATAGTCATCCTGAACAATTTTATCACATATCAAGATATATTCTATACATAGCACAATTTATAAAAGAAGTGAACATTCTAACTATAATTAAAGCATATATATGAATATTTCAAATGAACTAGCATGCAAATAAGTAACCGTTCACAAGTTTGATTGACAAGCATAATAATCCAAGTATATTCCCTTTTTATCTTGACATATTTTAGTTATTACTTGGTATCGTTTGATCGGGGCAAGCAAGAATACAAGATTTTAGGTGTAAAGACTGGAAGAAGGGCCAACTGAATCGAATATAAGCCACTCACAAGTTTGTTGGAAGGAAGAAGGAAAGAGGTGCTTCAGGAGTCCGTTCGAGCATTGCCTACTGCTTGTTTACCTGCATTGCCACGAACAGCTGATCAATACCTCTTTCACTCTTTTCCATTATCAGAATTGAAGTGCAGTTCAATGAACAAAAATAATGAAATCCATATTAACCGTTCAAGAAACTCAAGCAAATCCGAAAACCAACTCAAAGCACGAAAGCAAAAAAGCGACAGCAAAAACTGAGGCAACAAAAGATGCAGCGGAGAGGCCCCACCTGACTCTGCCGCTAAGTCGATCCTAGGGACACGGTCCACTGAATGTGGGAATCGATTTCGAAGAAATAAATCCATAACGATGATGAGTTCTTGATTCAATCTATCCCGATCTAACGATATCGTCTTGTATTTCTTAGCCGCGCTCCCCGAATAGGGGAAACGGGGCACTACATCCTACCCAACTAATTAGAAGTTTCATCCCGAAACTTAGGAATAGAACCTACCACTAAGAAACAATGAAGGGAACATATCCTTCATCTCAGATTTAAGCTCCCAAGTGGATTCTTCAACCGAGTGATTTCACCAAAGCATGAGCACGAGAGGAACCGAGCGACTTCGAAGCAGCTTCCCTTTACGATCCAAAATTTGCACAGGTTGTTCTACATACGTCAAGTCTGCCTGAAGATTTAGTTGATCCAGATCTACCACGTGGCTCAGGTCGTACACATACTTCCTAAGTTGGGAAACATGAAAAATATCGTGCACTTCGGATAATGATGGCGGTAGGACAATCTGATATACAACTGAGGTGACTCGCTTTAGTATCTAGAACGGGCCGACAAATCTCGGACTTAGCTTTCCCTTTGCTCCGAATCTGGTGACTCCTCGCATAGGCGAGACTTTGAGAAATATACGGTCTCCTTCTAGAAACTCAAGTGGCCGTCGATGCGCATCAACGTAGCTCTTTTGGCTACTTTGGGCTACCTTCAGTCTTTTCCGGATCAAACAAATCTTTTGAATGGTTTTCTCCACAAGCTCAGGGCTAAGAATCTGCCGTTCTTCAACTTTGTCCCAACAGATCGGGGATCTGTACTTCCTCCTATACAATACCTCATACGGCGCCATCTGAATGCTGGATTGGAAGCTATTGTTGTATACAAATTCAGCTAACGGTAGATGCTGGTCCCAACTTATCTTTAAGTCCAAGGCACAGAGTCGTAGCATATCTTCAAGGATTTGGTTGACACGTTCCATTTGGCCATCGGTCTGTGGATGGTAGGCGGAGCTGAACTTCAACTTCATCCTCATTGCTGACTGTAGGCTTTCCCAAAAATACGATATAAATCAACCATCTCTATCGGAGACTATGGATACTGGCACGCCATGGAGCCGAACGATTTTAGTGAGGTATATTTGAGCCAAGCGATCGACGCTCCAAGTACTCTTGATAGGCAGAAAGTGAGAAGACTTAGTGAGGCGATCAACAATGACCCAGACGGCATCATTCCCCTATTGCATCTTTGGCAAGGCAACAATGAAATCCATTGTTATATGTTCCCATTTCCACTCCGGAATAGCGAGGTTTTGCATCTCTCTGCCCGGATTCTGGTGTTCGACCTTACCCTCTGACAATCCATGCAATGCGATATGAACAGCGCCACATCTCGTTTTAAGCCGTGCTACCAAAACGTCGTACGAAGATCTCGATACATCTTTGTGCTACCCGGATGAGAAGTATAACTAGCATAATGGGCTTCAGTGAGTATCTCTTTTCTGAGGGCCTCATCGTCTGGAACGCACAGTCTTCCCTTCATTCGGATCATCCCGTTCGTGCCTACCGCAAAGTCGGTTACCTTTCCTGCTGAGATAAGAACTTACATCTTTTGCAGGAACAGGTTATCCTTCTGAGCGGTCTTGACTTTTTGTAACAAATTGGGCTTATATCTGATTAGTAGTGTAATACCCAAGGATTCAAGATCTCGACACAGTCTGTCATCAATAGCCAAAATTCCAACGAACACTCGACTCAGTACATCAGCTACAATGTTTCCCTTACCAGGCGTGTATCTGATCATTAAGTCAAAGTCGATAAGCAGTTCAAGCCAGCGTCATTGACGAAGATCCAAATCCTTTTGTGTATATAGATATTTCAAACTTTTATGGTCTATATAAATCTTGCACGGTACACCGTAAAGGTAATGGTGCCACAGCTTCAGCGCGAACACCATCGTAGCCAGTTCTAAATCATGCGTTGGGTAATTCTTCTCGTGAGGCTTTAGCTATCTCGACGCGAAGGCTATCACTTTATCCCTTTGCATCAGGACACATCCCAGACCCTTACCTGACGCATCACTGTATATTTTGAAGTCGTCAGGTCCGTCCGGAAGGGTAAGAATTGGGGCTGAGATAAGGCACTACTTTAACTCCGTAAACGAAGCTTCACAGTCATCTGTCCAAGTGAACTTTACTCCCTTCCGAGTGAGCTGAGTCAGGGGTGATGCAATCTTTGCAAAATCTTGTATAAATCTCCGGTAGTAGTCCGCTAGACCAAGGAAGCTCCGTATATCGCTAGCTGACTCTGGCCGTTTCTACTGTACGATGGATTCTATCTTCTCCAGATTAACTGAAATACCCTGTACAGAGATAATGTTCCCTAGAAATGATATGATATCCAACCAGAATTCGTATTTACTCAGCTTGGCATACAACTTGTTGTCTCAAAGGGTTTGAAGCACCATCCGCAGGTGTCCTGCATGTTCATCCCTATTCTTCGAGTATACTAAGATGTCGTCTATAAAAACGATCACAAATTTATCGATGAAGGGTCGGAACACTCGATTCATCAAATCCATGAATGCAGTAGGTGCATTCATCAGTCCAAACGGTATAAATAAAAACTCGTAATGCCCGTAATGGGTTCGGAAGGCAGTCTTTGGCATGTCTTCTGGCTTAATCTTCAGCTGGTGGTAGCTCGAGCGAAGATCAATTTTTGAAAACACTGTTGGCCCCTGTAGCTGATCAAACAAGTCATCTATCATTGGCAGAGGATACTTATTTCGGATAGTGACTTTATTCAGCTATCGATAATCGATGCAGAGGCGTAGCATCCCGTCTTTCTTCTTTACGAAGAGCACAGGCACGCCCCAAGGAGACACGCTCGGACGGATGAACCTACGATCCAGTAACTCTTACAGTTGGTACTTTAACTCTTTTAATTCAGCAGGGGCCATTCTGTACGGAGGCTTAGAGATCGGCTGTGTATTCGAGAAGGTGTCTATGGTGAATTTGATCTCTCGGTCTGGCGGCATGCCAGGTAGTTCGCTCAGAAACACATCAGGGAACTCCGTCTTAACATAAGAAGACTCGACGTTTGCGTAGTCCTACCGTGTGTCCCGAACCAACGCTAGGTATCCCATGCATCCTGAGTGTAGCATTCGTCGAGCAGATATTGCAGAAATCACCATGCAGGTCCTGGTCGCATCAGTTGCTGGACTACTAGTACAGCAGAATTCGGCTTCTCCAGGCAGGCGGAAGATGACTCGCTTTTCTGCACATTCAATAGTTGCCGAGTAGGTGCTGAGCCAATCCATTCCCAAAATGATATCATAGTCCCTAACATCTATAACTAAAACATTAAGCGATAGCTTCCTTCCTCCAATACAGACATAACCACCTTGGCATACTGAACGAACATGTATTTTCGTATCTTACGGTATGCTAACACTAAGGTCTAGATACAACAGAGTCATTTCTATATTGTTCTCTACGGCAAAATTTGTGGATATAAAACTATGCATTGTACCAGAATCAAATAGTACACGAGCAGGTATGTTATTAAAAAGCAAAGTACCTGACACGATGGTGTGTGAGGCCAAAGCTTTCTCTCGTGTCATCGTGTAGACCTGACCTTGAGCCTGGCGACGCTCTGGCTGAGGAGCAGCTCGATTGGCCTTAGGTGTAGTAGACTAATTTGGATGTTGAGTGCGACGATTATGGCAGCTCAAAGGGTAGTCACTAATCCCGTGGTTTGCATCACCACAAATGAGGCATAAGCCGAGTTTCTAACGACATTTTTCGGCCGTGTGATAGAGCTTTCCGCAGAAGGAACATGGTGGCCCTGGATTTCCCTTTTTTGAACCGTTATTATTTGGGCGCTTTGTAGCGGTGTTTTCTCTATCGTTGCTATGTCATTTATGATTGGAGGTATGCACAGCGCCGATAGGAACGTAAGGATACTACGATTCGAGGGAAAGGGCATGGTTCAAAACTTCCAGCATTGTCTGGTATTGTGGAACGACTACGTGCGCATGGATGACGGGACTTAGACCTTCTACGAATCGTCTGGCAAGACTCGCTGCATCGGGTAGATAGGAACTGGCAAACTTAGCAAGCTTGTTGAACTCGGCAGAATATTGTTTAACCGTCATGCTGCCCTGCCGTAGTTGTACAAATTCGTTTTCCTTTTGTCGTCGTACAGGTGGGGGTATGAACTCATCCTCAAACGTGCCACAGAAAGTGGCCCATCCTATCGCCTCCCCTCCATCATCAACTGGAAGAGATCGTCGATGCATGTCCCAGCAGTCGTACGCGTTGAGACGAAGCTGCAGTTGAGCACATGCGACGCGCTTCTCTTCAGGTACTTCCAGCAGTGAGAAATGATCCTCAAGTTTGGCCAACCAATCTAGAGCCACTATCAGATCCTCAGTGTCGCACCCCGATCCCGTAGGGGCCGATCGTCTTCGCTTGGTCCCTACGGAACCGCTCGTCCTCGCTTGGGCGCGATGCCGTGCAAGCCTAAGTTGCGCTTGCACCAGGCAAAGTACCTGCACAAGACACAAGAGAGACGAAAATATACAGATATAGCCACAGAGTAAAATACAGAGAACCAAAGTTGAACACATTTGATAGGCACACCAAAATACTTGCTTTTTATTGAATACTGAAGATTTGGATTACAAAGTGCTTGCTTGGCTGAGTTACAAAAATATGCCTTAGAAGGCTTACAACTCTTTTCACATTCCCAAAATTAGCCACAACGCCCATTACATAATGTCCTTGTAGTAGGACCAAAATAGCAAAACATCTAGCAGAAGAGGAAGTAGCCCACTGGAGAGGTAAGCAGCGGAGGAAGCAGCACGAACACAGTCCTAAGGAAGGGTGCGCACACTCTGATTCAGATTCAGGAAGCTTGCCAAACTCTCGCTTCCAGCACCTGAATATTTTCCCACAAACGTGGGTCAGTACTACCATATGTACTGGTGAGCGACCGTGGCCAAACTCACCTATAAATCCACACTAAGTAAGCAGATGAAGCTAGCATTATTAGGTGATCTTTCTCGTTGTCTAGTTTCTTTTTAACAATTCATGTAAGGAAACATAGACGATATAGCATATGCATATGATATTTCTTACCCACAGCCGAGCGGTTATCCCTGCAGCAGACACACAAGTTAGGCACAATTTGCATATATGCATAAACTTATGTATCAATCTTCTTCTGGTGTCACAAATGATAGGTATGCAAGAAGGTAAACCTAGCATGCGCCCTATCTATATGACGGTCCATGAGTTTCCCCATTATTGGACAACAACACCCTCCAAGATCCCCGTAGGACCGGACGTCAGGGTGTCCCCACAATCCCTTCCGGACCGACCGATTCCCAGTGCCCCAGGAACCGATCGAGAGACTATTACCTTGTGCACAAGTTGTCCGAGACCCATGCATGGCAAGCAAACATTTATAAACCAACTCTTAGGATGCACAACATAGCAAGCATATAACAATCTAATAGCCACACCCCCCAAGATCCCCGTAAGACCGGACGTTAGGGCGGACTACTAGACCCATCTTCTTCTTCTTCTTTTACACTTGACACAAACACTAACCATGAATGCTCAATGCATGATATAGTGATGCAACAAGTAAGGGGCAACATTTGATTGAAGTAAAGCAGAAACTTCTATGTATATTCGCATGCAGTTCATTCTTTTAACTTATCTTTTTAGTGAGGCAACATTTAGTGAACTAGAGATTCTTTCATTAGGCATGTGAACTGAAAGATTCATCGAAGGGCCTAAGCCACTCACCGAATCAATCGAACGAGAGGATGGGGAAGCCTAAGCGATGTTCACTCTTTGGTTATGCGTTCTGAAAATGCAACAATACTTGATTAGCATACTTCAATCTCTTTCCCTTACGATTTGAAAAGAAAGCGCAAGCGAGAAAACGAAATCATGAAAACCAAGTCATCGAAAGCAACTCAAAACACAAAGCAACACAAAACTAAGAAGCAAAGCAACCAACAAAACTCTTGGACTTATTTCAATAGAAGCCGCTCGATTAATTCGAAGGGTTCATTGCACTTCGTCCGTGTTGATCCGGCGGTAAGGTTTCCCCGAGACTCGATTCTCAACCGAGTCGAAGCAGCGTAGTGTTTCTTAAGTAACCGTTTGGAGCGGGGCGTTACACTCAGTCGCCTTGAATACTGTGTTGCAGACTTTCTTGAAGTCGCCAAAGTCGAAGGCAGTCACTTTCCTTATCCTTGGAGTTTGAGTTGTCTCGACTTCAAGCGCTGGTTGCTCCACCGGAGTCGCTGCTGTCACCGCGGACTGGTTGGAGACCAAAGTCTGCACAATCTGCTGCAGGGTATCTACCTGTTTTTGCTGGACTGAGAATCGTGTCTCTATATTGTCTTGAAACTTGAGTAGTCTCTCATCCGCTCGCTTCTCAGCCCATTCATAACGAGATTTATCCCTTTGCTGGTCAGCTTCTAATATCCGCATCATTTGCTGAAGTGGATCGGCTCGAGATATGGCTCGCTGGCTCTGAGAGCTTCCTGAAGTGCCGGAATTACTCTCTTGGGCTTGCGTCTCGCCCGGTGCTTGCACTGAGGATTGCGCTTAAGCTATTCCTTCAAAAGAAGGTAAATTACATCAGGATCATAATGTATTATGGACTCATTGTATGAACGTATCTCATTTTGGCCTAACGAGTTCAAGAGTTCGTACGGGAATTTATCGATAAAGGAACTTTTCCCATACGAGGGTCAAAGGAACTTGAAGTTGTGCTCTGATACCAACATGTCATGCCTCGATTCCGTGGAATCGATAGTCGTCCCCCGGGCGTGACCGTCGTGCGGGCCTAGGTTGTGTACCACATAAGGCTAAGGTATTTTTATTTCGCATAGCGAGCACATATTCAGAGTACACAGATAAATTGAAACACAGATTTGAAACATAGAAAGCTCTCTTTTATTGATAATATGAACATCTATTACAAACTCTTGAACTGAGTCATAAGGTTGCCACACGGGCTTACAAAATATTGACACAAAATGAGATAGCAGTCATGTACATTACATCCCTTACTAAACTTCAAAATATAAAGACCTCCTGGTGGAATGATGGCCTTTCCATGAAGCTGTATTTGAGTTTTGAGTAGCTAGCTCCTTGCTGAAAATATACTTCAAAATATGGCACGCTCAGGATGCGCCTACAGCTGGACTGGATCATGGATTGACTTTTGCTCCTCGCTCGGCTCTCCTTAGTACGAGAACCTATTTCAACGAGGGTCAGTACATCGAAACATACTGGTGAAGGCAAGCTAACCCAACTATACCAATCAACACATTGTTTAGATGAAGCACGCATATTATTTATTGTCTTTCTATCTTGTCTTAGTTCATTTTACAGCAAGCAATAGATATAGAAATCAATGAAATAACTTATCACCGTTCGATGACATTTACTTGCCCGTCTGAAACCTGCACAATACTTACCATGTCCTTCCCTGCCACAAAGATACAAGTTAGCTTGTAACAGGTTTAAATATATGTAGGGATCACTGGCTTGATGCCATATTCGACGATATAGTCTATGGACGAGGATGGTATACAATAAAGCACTGGTGGCACTGCATAATCCTGTCTGGGACATGAGACTATCATAAAGTTCCGTCCTGATCGGATCGGTGCCAGTTCCCCAACAACCATCTGCAGGAACCCGAAGGCCTTGTGCACAAGTTGTCCGAGATCAAACGACATTTATATTAAGTTAACCATTTTGTGCAGTTGAGGCAATACGAGTACAAAATAAGTAGCATTGCCTGATTCATTTAGCATAGTCACCCTGAACAATTTTATCGCATATCAAGATGTGTTCTATACACAGTACAATTTATAGAAGAAGTGAACATTCTAACTAAAATTGAAGCATATATATGAACATTTCAAATGAACTAGCATGCAAATAAGTAACCGTTCACAAGTTTGATTGACAAGCATAATAATCCAAGTCTATTCCCTTTTTATCTTGACATCTTTTAGTTATTACTAGGTATCGTTTGATCGGGACAAGCAAGAATACAAGATTTTAGGTGTGAAGACTGAAAGAAGGGCCAACAGAATCGAATATAAGCCACTCACAAGTTTGTTGGAAGGAAGAAGGAAAGAGATGCTTTAGGAGTCCGTTCGAGCGTTGCCTACTGCTTGTTCACCTGTATTGCCACGAACAGCTGATCAATACCTCTTCCACCCTTTTTTATTATCGGAATTGAAGTGCAGTTCAACGAACGAAAATAATAAAATCCATCGAAACCGTTCAAGAAACTCAAGCAAATCCGAAAACCAACTCAAAGCACGAAAGCAACAAGCGACAACGAAAACTGAGGCAACAAAAGATGCAGCGGAGAGGTCCCTTCTGACTCTGCCACTAAGTCGATCCGAGGGGCACGGTCCACTGAATGTGGAAATCGATTCCAAAGAAACAAATCCATAACGAGGATAAGTTCTTGATTCAATCTATCCCGATTGAACGATACCGTCTTGTATTTCTTAGCCGTGCTCCCCGAATAGGGGGAACGGGGCACTACAAGGACTACCTAAACTTTTTATCTTTACAGCTATTTAATGAAAAAACTTCCCGTTTGATAAAATTTTCTGGAAAAAAAAATTCAAAAAGATTAAGAGAGAGAGAGAGAGAAGTAGATATTTGGGTTACTTACATATATGGAATCTAGTCCAGAGGCAGCATAATCTCTCTAGAGGCATATGTGAACAAAGAAACTGAAGAGGACTCTCTCCAGAGGCGGAAGAATCATTAGAAAGAAAGTTAGGCTTGGCTGTAAACAATTTATATAAAGGGGATGGTAGAATGGTAATATTATAGGTCAATTTTTGGTTCGGGGCGGTTTTTAAAATCCAAAATCGAAATCTGAACCGAAAAATCGAATAGTTACTGTCTAAAACCAAAATTCGAACGATAATTTTTGAAACTGAACCAAACTTTTTATTCGGGTCGGTTCGGATCGATTTTTGGTTTAAAAATGAGACATGCTCAGCCCTACTTCTATTTCGACTGTGAAAATATATTTGATAAACTTTTTGTTAATCAAACGTGGAAATTATTTTCCAAATCAAGAAAATTTTGGGAGCATCGAAGTAAATCATAAAAATATTAAATCATCAAAATCACATAAAATCCAAACATAAATCCAACCAATTTTTGACATAAAAAGTTCTTGCAAAAAAAATCAAAGGACGATCGGAGTTCAACTCTGAAAAAACCTTCACTAATGAGCTAGAAGATTACATCATCTACAAAATTTTCCACCGATCCAATGGATCACAACAACTACTTGAAAGATAAAAATAGATTACAAACCGTCGAAGAACAAAGATAACGATAAATTTATCCAAAAATTGTCTCTTAGAAGTAGCCGCAAATCTCTTTTTCTCTCTCCAAAAGTTGTAAAGCCTCAATTGGATTGTAGATTAGGATTAGAAAAAAATCTATATATATTTTTCTTAGTACTGCAATGAAATCTGGACCATCCACATGATCCAAAAGTGTAGAAAAATACCCAAAAACGATCTCAGCCCCAAAAATTGGTATACCTGCATTATACCGTATCAACGAATGAAACCTACTAGAAAAAGAAATACCGGATCCAACAGTGTAGAAAAATACCCAAAATCGTGTTGGAGTCATGTCTAGATTAGGAGTAGTTGTTTTAGGTATAATAGGATTTCTATTATAGGGCTTCCTATTTAGGAAATTCTATTATGACATATTGTTGGAGTCTATTTTGGATTATGAGTAGCTATTTTAGGTATAATAGGAGTTTCCAATTTATGAAATCCTATTATGACCTAGAATAGGATTTTCTCATCCTATATGTATGGGTTGAGGGTGGAGGCACAAAGAATATATAGCACAAGTTGGAGATTCGGGGTTCTCGTCCACATAAAATCTAAGAAAAAGTTCGTAATTTGCTCTTAGGACTTCGCCATCCAAGAGAGAAGGAAGAAGGAGATCTGATCAAGGAATCCTCGCCTTCACTCAGAAAAATTGCTATGAGGTTGGTGAGTGATTTCAATTGTAATCTTCTTCTTTTCTTCTTGAGTGTGGAGAGGGGGTTGAACCTGTTAGGACAAAAGGTTCAACATTATTTTTGTCAATTTTGTAATTTAACCTGATTTATAAAGGTTAGGATTTGTCCAGGTGATGTAGTCACCAACATATACTTGTTTTTATCTATGCTTGGTGTTCGTTAGACAGAGGTTTGTTATCTCATGTGGGTTAGCCTAAAGTTTTTACTGTGGTCAGTCTCAGACACAGTATCAGAGCGCATACAGGGCACGTCCGATTATCAACAGGTTGGCCTAAAGTTTCCGTTGTGGTCAGTCTCAGACATGGTATCGAAGCGCTTGCAGGGCGTGTCCGATCCCAACATATGGTATCAGAGCCACTGGTTTTAGATTTTACAACTATGTCTTCAGAGAAGATGAACACTCGTATGATCACCCTTACAAGGGAAAACTGGGCAATTTGGAAGCCAAGGATGGAGGATCTACTCTGGTGCAAGGACTTGCATGGTTTGTTAGAGGGCGACAGTGCCAAACCGACGGACAAAGATGCTGATGAATAAAAATGACTAGATCGAAAGGTTGTTGGATCCATCCGCCAATAGCTGCATGACTCGGTGTTTCACCATGTGTCCATGGAGAGTTCTGCAAAAGCATTGTGGGAGAAGCTGCATTCGTTGTACGAAAGGAAGATGACTGGCAATAAGGCATTTTTGATTCGCTAACTCGTCAACTCGAAGTGCACGAAGGGTGCACTGGTGGCACAACCTCTGAACGAGATTTAGGGCATCATTAATTAGTTGTTTGCGATGAAGATGGTGATTAAGGATAAGCTTCAGGTCCTGCTACTTTTAGTTCTCTATCGGAAAGTTGTGAGACATTGGTGGTATTGGTGAGCAACTCTGCTCCGGATAGAGTTGTCACAATGGAGGCAATCAAAAGCATCTTGTTGAACGAGAAGATCCGGTATAAGCAAGTAGAATTATTACAGGAGTCTGGTGGCTTCCTACTGGAAGAAAAGACTCAAGTTGCCAGTGATGGCAGAGGAGAGTTCTCAGAATCTTGCTACTATGTACCGCAAGGAGGGATGCTATTACTGTGGCGAAAGGGGTCATATCAAAAAGGAACTGCATGAAGCTCAAAGTTGATAATGCCAAAAGCAAGGATGATAAGGAGGATCTTACAGCTATGAGAGATCTTATCTTCGCAGGAACTGACGCAGAGAAACCTTGTGGCATACGTCATGATGGCGATTGGGTCATGGACACGGGGGGCATCATATCATGCCACTCCATATATGAGGATCTTCTCGTCAGACCACGACGACAGATTTGGACGTGTGAAGATGGACAACAAGGGGACAGCTGCATTTGTAGGCATCGGTGATGTGCACTTGACAACGGAGCTTGGTGAGAAGCTTGTTCTCATGTGTGTGCAATATGTACTGTAACGACCTACTCCGTGTCAATGCGGAGAGCCGATTCAAATGACACAAGTGCGACGACCCGTCCCGCCTTGCTCCGCGAGAAGACTCACTTGAGGCAAAGGAATTCAGACTTGGCCCTTCATAAGTTCAGACTTAGACTTTTAAAGGCACGCTCGGAGTCTCGCTCGGCCGATGTGAATCATCGCTAAGGTGGGTGGCTACGATGAACCTATCTTTGCTTAGCCTGCACACTTAAAAATAAGAACGATACATGCTAGTCGGTAGGCGAATCACCTATTACATGCTAATAAAAGAGCTCAGCGTACCTAGCTAAGAAAATAATCCTGTCTCGCATTACTTGTATAGAATATGGAATATAAACCTGCTGCTAGCGATATAGATGTTCGTTTACTTCAATAGAGTATTCCTTATGCGTTTCACTATTAAATTAGAGATCGTTCCTTATGCCTTAATAGAAATATCCTGCGCATTGCTGCATTTTACTTCACTTAGATTATGGTACGAGTTAAGCACTTCACTTAAAATGATTCACTCACCTGAGGCAGGAAGACTATCAAAATAGTCATTTCTGAGCCAAGTAATAGAAACATGGAAAAGCTTCGGGACCGTTGGGTCGCCAAGGCAACTTCTGAAATGGGAGCTGCAATAAGTAGTAAAATATCAGCTTGACTGCGCATTGAAAAGAATACACGGGATAATACAACAATTATAACATGCACATTATGCTATAAACTTATAATGAATCACTTGAACAGATAAACTATGATATGAACTTATATAGAATCACTGTGCTACGGGCTATTGAATCAAATGAATAGATGGACTTTGCTATGGACTGATATTTAATTATTGTGTTTTCCTTCATGTTTCGTTGTATTGCTTCATTGGATAATTGATCATATTGCTTCAATAGATTATTTGGCCCTCAAAATATCGCATTAGCGATTTGAACAACTTGTGCACAAGGTAATTGGTTCCTACGGACGGTACGCCGGGGGACCAGGGGCGATCCGATCCAGACAGAACATATTGATGGTCGTGCGAATGACCTAGCACGGGTATGGTAGGGGTGTGTAGTGGGGCTCGCTACCTACGCTGCTCGTGGCACCGCCAACCCAGAGTATAGTCCCAAATAATGTATTAACAATATTTTCTTGAACAAGGAAGAACATGGTAAGACTTGTGCAGATAGATGTATCGGCCGCAGGTATAAGTCGTCGAACGGTGACCCATTTAGTTCAGTTATTTCATATGCTTGTTTCACATATCGAAAGGCAGGTGCATTATACAGTTCATGTGTAACTTAACTGAGGCAATGACACGTTCAAAATACTTGAGTTGCACATGCATTCTATGATTTAGTATATAGATTGGTTAAATTATTTTACCTTAGACTTGGAAGGATGAATGGTAAGTTGGTAAGTTTTGTCATGTTACTCTAATATCGTACGTCACACTGCAACACGAGTATGCTTCGTATCTTATATCATGAAACTGATCCTAAGGCAATGCTAGAAAGATAACTTAATAGATGGTGCACGGAACTTATATAACGTGCTTGGATTTATTGAGCGGGCGAGAAGCCTTCCCATCAGTGCATTCAATGTACTAATAACCCACCAGGTTGCTTGCAGGGAATGGGAGAACCTCATTCGGTGTGAAGTTTTCCCTCGTGCGTGCTAAGGCGTGGCGTTGCTCTGGATCATTGGAGTGTTGCATCCGGAGATGAAGCATATATATAGGATATAATTTATAGGAACATCGCCTATGTATCATTCTATGTTGTAAGCCACTTGACACTCCTTTATTTTTTCGAGAGAGAAAGAGAGAGAGCATGGGTAATTTGTAATCTCGGTCTAGCGCCGCTTGTAACATTATTTATGTATCAATAAAAAGCTTGATTTTATTTCATATTTGTGTTTATTTAATGCTTCCGCTATAATGGCCTTGTGAACTAATTATCTAACACCTGTTTGGACCTGGCCTTGCGCGAGCATAACTCAGGCTCGTACGATATCACGTCCAAGCGAGGACAATCCGATCTTGCGGGCGGGGGCGTGACATGTACCGAGTTTGCACTATAACTTGGTTTCGATAGGGAGGCTAGTGGATGATGGATGTCACAGTACGTTTGGGGACAATGATTAGATGCTTACGAAGGGTTTTCAACAGCTGGCTCAAGGAGATTTTTATTTTGGCATGTACGGGCTCAAGCCGCTGAGTCGTACATGCAGGCCATAGATACCGGATGGAAGCTTGAAGGATATTCGGCAGGAGTTAGTGGATCGTCAGGAACTTGCTAAAAAGGGTCTTCAAGATATTTTTAGGGATATAGGGGATTCGGTTCATCGAGACAAAGCGACGAATGGTGATGAGTCAAAGATTGAGGGTCAGTCTGTCGGTCCCATGACAGCTTGTCAGTCTCCAGGTGGGGGTTCTTTACAGATCCGATTTTGGTTACAGATGGTTTTCCAAAGCTTCACGGAGCGACATTGGTTTCAGCAATTCGAGGCCAGGGAGGAGATCAAGGTTTGCAACAAACTCAATCTGAGGTGGGAGCATTATTATTCACACAGTTTAGGGAGGAGCTATGGGTCATTGACGGCATGCACAGTGCATCATATTATGCTCAAGGATGCATGTGTATGGGGGAGCTTCAGGTTCGGACATGAAGGTGGGCAGATTCAGGAGTTCAAATCTCGGAAGAATCGTATTATCCGCTTGGTTGGGCCAACCAAGGGTGAAGAAGCTCGTCGAAACATTAACACGTTTCAGTGGAAGATGAAAGTCAGAGATAGGCAGCCAAGACTTACTGTGAGGCTGATCGTTAGGAACTTCGGCCTTGGCCGTGTCATCGATATCAGCAGGATTACAGTGGTACATGAGGTGCTATACATGGCATCTTGTATCGATGTGATGGTCGAGGAGCTGGAGACAAAGAAAGATGCAAAGAAACTCGAGGGATCAAAGATCAGTGACATGGAGGAGCAGAAACTCTATCGTGGGATGACAAACATGGAGTCTAGTTAAGGAGCCATGGGTTCAACACCCTCTCGTCAGACTGGAGGGGAAGATTGTTGGAGTCCTGTCTGGATTAGGAGTCATTATTTTAAGTATAATAGAATTTCTATTATATGGCTTCCTATTTAGGAAATCCTATTATGATATATTATTGGAGTCTAATTTGGAATATGAGTAGCTATTTTAGGTATAATAAGAGTTTCCTATTTATGAAATCCTATTATGACCTAGAATAGGATTCTTCCATCATATATATATATAGGTTGAGGGTGGAGGCACAAAGAATATATAGAACAGGTTAGAGATTCGAGATGCTTGTCCACAGAAAATCTAAGAGAAAGCTCGTGCTTTTCTCTTAAGACTTCGTCATCCAAGACAGAAGGAAGAAAGAGATCTGATCGAGGAGTCCTCGCCTTCGCTCAGGAAAATTGCTACGGGGTTGAGTGATTTCAATTGAATCTTCTTCTTTCTTCTTGAGTGTGGTTGTAATGCCCCACTCCGTGTTGGCACTATATAAAAGAGATATCGGTTTGCTGACTCGAGTGGAAGTCTTCTCGGAGAGTTCCCAATTGAAATACAAGACGATTGATCTAAGTGAGTAGGCAGAACTTTATTCTCTGATTCTTGCATGCCTTATTAATGAATCTAAGTTTTTGAAATGCTTGTTTTCTTAATAAGTTAACGATCGCATGAGAATGATAGAACGAGAACTGCATGCTTAACTAGAGAACTTGTATGCTTGTCTAAAAGAGATAGAACCATAGCCATGCTAAGTTAAAGAATAGAATATTGCATGCTTAGTTGCACAAACACTACTATCGAATGAACCATTGACATGCTAATAAACAAGAGTAAGAGAATGTTTAACTGCTTCCATCGTATGCTAAAGAAAGAAAGAGTAGAACTGCATGCTTAGCTAAAAGAGATAGATGAACCGTGCCATATTTTGCTTGTCATTGATACTTGAAAGATAGAATGGTTTGAATTGCTTGAACGATGTCAGAGAGATGGCGGCCAGTCTGCATAGAGATAGAGATGGCGGCTTGTCCGCACAGAGACAAAAGAGAGAAGAGATTGACTATATGCTTGTTTATTGAACTATTGCATCCATATAGAGTTTATCTGATATAGTTGCATTCATGCATTGGCCTTTAGACAACTTGTGCATAAGGATTATCCCACGACCGATTTTTGGGGAACTGGAGACCGTTCGCCCTAGGGTGGATCAGAGGAATACCCTGAGGCAAAGAATTCCTCACGATCAGGGGGTATTCATGTCTATTAGATAGCTGGTTCATGAGTCAAAGCAGCTAGTATATGAGCGAGTATATTAGTGCAGTGTTGGGCCGTGTTAACACCGCTTCTAATCATGAGGAAGTAGACTCATGGACCATCATATAGTTAGGTTGCATGCTAGGTTAGCCTTCTTGCATACCTAACTGTTTGATGCAGAGATAGACAAGGAAAGAGAACCTTATTTATATAAATGCAATTGATGCTAACTTGTATGTCTGCTATAGGGAAAATCGTTCGGCAAAAGGGTAAGAATCACTGAATAAATGATATTCATGCTATCAAACATGCTCTCTTGTATTAAATGCTTTCATAGAAAAGTCTTATTTTTCGTATATGCTTCTATCTCGTGCCCACGATAAGATGTTAACTTATGATAAGAGAAAGAGAGAGATGCTAAGAAGATAGTCCACTAGATGCATGCTAAAGTCTTTAGAGAATGAATATGACTCACGAGACACGTTGCACACCAGAGATAATAATTGATCTTCATATCATGCATGAACTGCTTGCCTAGCCTGCTTGCTTGTATATCGAACATGAACGCTAATTTCAAAGATGTTTCCAAAAGAAGTAATATGACTTCGTTCATGTACTGCATGTAACGAACCTAGTTAAAACTAGAAAGATCACTAGTAATGTAATATTTTATAACATAATTACCTAGTATTGATTTTAGTGAATGTTGCTTCTGTTCTTTGATTTTATACTCACCAGTACTTTCTCCAAAGTGCTGACCCACCAACAGTTTGCTTGTTCACAAGTGTTGGATCGTCCGATGAAGTGATAGCCGAGCCTCATCCCCAGGACCAAGAAATCTAGAGTCGATGTCTTGAGCCGTATCGAGATTATTTTGTGCTGCTTTTGTATAAAGAGATGTAATATATGGAACGATGTCATTGAAATCGAGAGAAAGAGAGCTTGAGCGAATTGTAATCTCGGCCAAGCGCCGCTTATAACACATCTTGATTATCAATAAAGAGCTTATTTTCTTATGCCATTGTATTCTTTACTTTTCTGCAATATTATGCCGCTGCTCTCGTCTTGAATAGCTTACTTGCCCTTGTTAAAGCTTTGGCCTTGTTCAAGGACAGTTTAGGCTTGCACAGCATCACTCCCAAGCGAGGACAATCGGTCCAGCAAGGATCAAGCGAGGACGAACGGTGCCCTGCGGGACTGGTATGTGACATAATGGTATTAGAGCAATTTGATTCTTTGCCCATTACGTTGCCTTCGAATCAGAGATGTCCCAGATATTGTGTCACAATGAACGTTCCATACAATAAGTCCATAGATATTCTCAAAGATGCTAGTAAAAGTTTTCTGGATTTTATTTATCGCTTGAGAGTTATGGCTTCTGATTTTTGTTTGCTTGAGTGATCGTTTTTGGTTTCTAGAGTTTTCAATTGAGGATGGTGTCACGCCCCAGCCCCAAAATACGTAGGACTAGGAATACGTAACACGCCAGCCGTATGTATACGAACTCCAATATATGGAAACCATATACACACGTACGCTGTACATGAATATCCAATCCACAGTGGTAAATATATGTCACAACAAGTCACACGCAGTTCTATATCTCATCCACAGCACAAATAATAGAATAAAGAAAATCAATAACTGAATATCAAAGAAGTAGTCTCAAATAGTAATCTCAAAGTGCAATAGTCGGGTGGAAACAAATCCACTGCAAATCGACTATAATAAACTACTAAAGAGAGAAGAGAATAAACTCTAATATAAGAATAAATGTCTAGAAAAGAATAGCAACTAGAATCTCTAAACAGCTGCAAAGAATCACATATAATCAGAAGATAAGATCGTCTCAGACTGATAGGTAGCGTCAGGTCAAGGTCCATACTCCTGCGGGTACTCCTGCTCATCTATATCTGGAAAATGGACCAGGTCCTCAGAGGGACGTAACAAGATACAAATGGTACATGCCAATAAAGTACTGAAAATGAACATCCATTGGGGTCGCCTAACCATCTAAGTGAATGCAGTTTGAGAACAACTTTCTAACAAGTGGGCTATCTGGCCATAAATAGGATTGGCATAGTTCTCTTGGAGATCCAGGGGCCTACAAAGGCACGACGACTTTCGAACGTCGGAGGCCCGCCATGATAATATATAGGGGTCATCATGACCGCGTATCTCCGGCGGAGCGTACGGGTTACACAAGGAAAGTGCAAAGGAACCCAAATGCCTTACTTGTTGTTCTCCCCACCCAATGCTCTAAGCATGTCATGTCCATGACACGATAAACCTCTAATAACCGCCAGGTCTACTAGCATGCAAAATTTCTATTAGCAGTTATCCCTATCCGTCGCACGACCTATACGTACCAGTGGCCAGCCGAGTACGCAAGTCCGTGTCCTACATGTGACTCACACTCGTATAAGAATAGTGTCATGGCCAATGAAACATAAATGCCTCATGAAAATGGGGTAGTCTCATAAAGTAGGTCCAATGCATATACATAAATAAAAACATAGTACGACGACACCGTCGTTGCACCCAAGCTTCCTTGGACGCGCAGTTTATATAGCAGTTAAAATAAATGAACTAAATAAACAGAAAATAAACATGCATGCCTCATATGGAATGTAAAAACAGTACAATGGCAAGGTATACTTGCCTGGCAAGAAATCTGTAAAGTGTACGCGCCCAAATGTCAAGGACACTGAACCTGGAACCAAGGACTCCGAACAAACGTCTCCGGATGCTGAAATAAACATCGCCAACATTTCCGGAATGAGCAAAATAGCTAAAAAGCACATCCCTTTCGTCCAATTTAGACACAGGGGCAAAACGGTAATTTCGGACAAAAGTGGGGTCCACGTGTGGCCCACTTTGCACCGAAAAGCGTGCCGAGGGTAACAGTCTCTAAATGGGATAAACTATGGGTCAAACAACTCTAAATGTCAATACGAACCCAACGGTATGTCCAAATTTGGATTCCGATGAGCCGAACAAAATTTGGTCCAAAAAGTCAACTGTGGGGCCCGCCAATTGGCGATCTGGTCAACCGTCTCAGAAATGCGTGAAAATTGGGTCACAGGACCAGCGCGTTACCACGAGTCCAGTGGCGCAAGTTTCATCGCATTCTGACATGCGTGCACAAAATATACGCGAGTTTCACAAAAGTGGCGACACGAGATGTGTCCGCGGATACGGCCTGATTTCGGCGCGCTCACGCGTCCGAATCAGTCCCCACGAATTTTTACGTGTTCCGTTATGCTGTGTGCACCATTTGGTACACTTGGCACACGGCGGGGCGGTCCCATTTGGCGGGGCGCGCTCCGATCTCCAACTTTTGGAAAACCGGAAAAAGTGGGTGCGCACAGTTTTGTGACAAATATATATTTGTCCACAGCAACTAATAGCACAAAGTTATAATACAGAAAATAAACTAGGTCATGTAATCTACAGGTATCAAAAAGAATCACCGAATTCGGATCTCTGTGGTGGGAGATACGAACTCGGCAACATGGGTGGTCAATCTGGAATTCTGCGATTGCAGAATTCTGTCTGCTCGTCCAACTTTGGACGCTGTTTTTCACCTAGGGGCACACGTTTTCCGAGATTGACTATAAAACAAATATTGGAGAGGGTTGAGGGAAGATCATACCTATGAAAACGGAACAGCGTTTGGTCGAGCGAGTCAACGGGAAATCACGCCGGAGCAAAGGTGCCTCGAGTGGGAGACTGCAGTTCGCGATGTCGGCGTCGACGGGATGGTTGGATGGCTTGGGGAGGCTTCTCTGGCTGTGGTGACGGCTCTAGATGGGAAGAAGAAGTCTGGAGTTTTAGGTTAGGGTTTTAGAGAGCTTATTATATATATATATATATATATATATATATATATATATATTAAGAGAGAGAGAGGGTGAAGGGTCGGATGTTTCCGCGGGTGAAGAGTTATAGGCCGGGCTCTGGTGCAATGAATGGGCGGCTGAATCAAGGGGTCAGCAGCATTCTGCTGAAGGGGGGTTCCACATGCTAAGTGGCTAAGGAATAAGGTAGATTAGTATTTTATTAATATTATTATAATATTAGTTAATCTCAATTCTTATTTTCTTTTCTTTTCCTTTCTTTCTTTATAAATATATATATACATATATATATATTTGTATATACATATATATTATATATATACTCATAAGAAAATTCATATAATAGGGTATTGCACATCGTTAGGCTAGCAACTGCTCAAGAGGTCTCCTACATGGAATAAATTCCGAAAAATTCCTGAAGGTCCCCTAAGTCATCTAAGGGCCCGAACACCTAACATAAAAATTATTAAAAATCTATTTCTCCTATTTGGACCTAATTACTACAATTTAATTAATAATTAATAAATAAAAAGGTATATACGATTTTCTAGGAAGGGGGTTTTACATTCTACCCAACTCGTAAAAATTTCGTCCTCGAAATTAAAATTAAGCCACGATAGAATGCAAGGATGGTATAAGATATAAATTCACAATGTAAATTCATACCTTGGTCTGCGAATAGGTTCGGAAAATGCTTGCGCATGTCGTCCTCGCGCTCCCAAGTTGATTCTCCTGGTGCGCCATGCCTCCATGCTACGCGAACCAAGGGAATAGACTGGTTCCTCAATACCTTCTCTCGACGATCAAGGATTCCCACGGGTTGCTCTTGGTATGACAAGCTCGGCCCAATGGTGATCTCTGAATGGTCAAGAACATGACTGCTGTCTGCCACATATCGCCTGAGCTGCGACACATGGAATGTAACGCCCCGTTCGTCCCGTTCCCCCTATTCGGGGAGCGCGGCTAAGATATGCTTGGTACCGTTCGATCGGGACAGATTGAATCAAGATCCTTTCCTCGTTATGGATTGGCTTCTTCGGAATCAGGTCCCATAATCAATGGATCGTGCCTCAAGGAAGGACTCGGCGGCAGAGTAGAGAGAGGCCTTTCCGTTGTGTTGGTTTTCCTTGCCCGTTTTCGATTGCCGTTTGGTTGCGTACTTGTTGGTTTTAGGACTTGCGTTTTCTTGAACGGTTTCGATGGACTTCATTGTTTTCGTTCTTAGGATTTCGCATTTCGTATCGAGCCTTGGAGACCGAAGTAGGAGGTATTGATCATCCGTTGGTGCGTGCAGGTGATCGTGTAGACGACGCGCGAACGGAGTCTTAGGGATCTCTACTTCTTCTTCCTATACAACCAACTGTGTGAGTGGCTCTATTTCGATAAGCACCTTCTTTCCAAGGGCTCTGTTCATAATAAAATTGACTCAGTTGTGCATTCAATCAAACGACCCCACTTAAGTAATAAGTTGGATAACAAGATAAGATAAGAAGTAGGCTTGGAACACCCATTGCTTGTCATACAAAACCTTGCATAAATTCATTGATGCATGCATGTTCGTTGGATGTTGAATGGGTTGGTATTTATTGATAGTTCAAGGTGTTCTTCTATAAACTGCTGCATGTTATTTCATATAACTGTTGGTTGATTGTGATAGTACAGTAAAGCAGTTTCGTATATGATGTTCTTTAAATGGCTAGTAAGTAAATCTATGATGTAGAGTTCATAGAAATGGTCATGGGAATTCTTGTGCACAGGGGATCCAGGTTCCTGCGAACGGTTACCGGGGCACCGGGCCGTTTCGACCCGGGCGGAATCTACTTTCTTAGTCTGGGAGCGGGGAATTGTAGCGGGGCTAGCTACCCGCGCTGCAAGCGTCGCCGCCAGCTCAGACTAAACCCATGATGGCTCCTAAACAACAAAGAAAGATGTTGTGTATATTTAAACTGTGCAGACTAACTATGTCTTCGTGACAGGGAAGGCTATGGTAAGTTGTACAGGTGGTTCAGACGGTACAGGTAAAGTCACCGAACGGTGGCATGTGGAGTTATGTTATTTGTTCTTGCATACCTGCTAAATGAAATCTGATCTAGGCAAGAATAGAAAGTCACATAAACACATAAATGTTGCATGTTCATTTAAAACTCATCTAAAGAGCTTGGTAAAGTTGAGCAGCTAGCCTTCACCAGTACTTTTCGAAGTACTGACCCTCGTTGTAGCAGGTTCCCCGGCGCAAGGCAACGCGGCGAGGAGCTGAACTTCTCTCCAAACTTTCGGGTTTCTTGGCGGTTCGGGGCCAAGACTTTTGGAGGCTCCAGCTAGAAGCCTTCCTCTCTCTCTCTCCGTTGCGGAAATAACGCTAAGGCGATGGTGCTTACTCGCACCCAAGGAGTTTTGTGTTTTGGAAACTATGTAAAGGGATATAATGTATGGATCGGCTATCTCATTTTGCGTCCAAGTTTGTAAGCCCGTGGGGCATTTTATACTTTTGAGTCAAGCAATGTAACAAGATGTTCATTATAAATAAAAGAGAAACTTTTCTATGCCTCAACCTTGTGTTATCTTATTTGTCTACTCTGTTGCATTTATCTAAAGAATATCCTTATGCCTAAGGCCTTGTGCACGCGCGCCCTACGCGTGCACGGCATCACGCCCGGGGGACGATTATCGATTAGCCGAAATCGGGGCGTGACATGGAATACGTCATGTACTCCCTCCAGTGAAGGTGGTAGCGCAAGTCGATATGCCACCTCTCCAACTCTCTCGAGCACGTCAAATGGTCCAATATACCTTGGACTCAACTTGCCGCGCCCTCCGAATCGGATGGTGCCTCTGGTCGGTGATATCCTCAAGAAGACGTGATCGCCCTCTTTGAACTCCAAGGGACGACGATGAAGGTCTGCCCACTGTTTCTGCCTGTCTTGCGCTGCTCGCAAGTGTCCCTGAATCTTCTTGACTGTCTCTACAGTGTTGACCACCAACTCGGGTCCCAAAATCTGACGTTCTCCCACGTCACTCCAACACACAGGAGACCTACATTTTCTTCCATACAATGCTTCAAACGGAGCCATCTGAATACTCGCTTGATAGCTATTGTTGTAAGAAAACTCTACAAGATGTAGGTGGTCCTCCCATGATCCTCCGAAGTCTAACATGCAAGCCCTCAACATGTCCTCCAAGGTCTGAATAGTACTCTCCGACTGCCCATCTGTCTGCGGGTGGTAAGATGTACTGAACTTCAGACGAGTACCAAGACTCTCTTGCATGCTCCTCCAAAAGTGCGATGTGAAGCGCGAATCTCTGTCCGATACAATGCTGACTGGTATGCCGTGCAATCTCACGATCTGCCTCATATATAAATCAGCTAAAGCTTCTGTAGACTGACCCACTCTAAAAGGTATAAAATGGGCTGACTTGGTGAGTCGGTCTACTATTACCCACACTGCGTCTCTCCCACTTGGACTCTTGGGAAAACCCGTGACGAAGTCCATAGTGATGTGCTCCCACTTCCACTCTGGAATCGGAAGTGGTTGCAATAATCCTGCTGTCCTCTGGTGCTCCGCCTTCACTTGTTGACATACCAGACATTTAGCTACAAAGAGAGCTATCTTTCTCTTCATTCCATGCCACCAAAAGTGCTGTCGTAAGTCACGATACATTTTGGTACCTCCAGGATGAATAGAATAGATCGAACTATGAGCCTCTGCCATCAGCTCCTGTCGAATCTCTCTATTTGGAACATAAAGACGATCACCACATCGTAATGTCCCATCCTCATGAATGCGCAATCCGGTCTGCTCTCCGGCCTCTGTCCTTTCCTTTAGTCTCCTGAATCTGGCATCTGTAGGCAAAGCTGCCTTAATCCTCTCTACCAATGATGATTGAACTTGCAAGTTGGCTAGTGTCCCATCTGCTCCGGGTAATATTACTTCAATGCCAAGCTCTTGCAAGTCCTCCAATAGTTCCCTCTGTGCTGTCAAGAAGTAAGCTGCTGGCTTCCGGCTTAACGCGTCTGCTACCACGTTAGCCTTGCCTGGATGATAATGTAGCTCTATCTCGAAATCTTTCATCAACTCGAGCCATCGACGTTGCCTCATATTTAACTCCTTCTGCGTGAAGACGTACTTGAGGCTTTTGTGGTCTGTATAGATTTCCACTCGTTTCCCATATAAGTAATGTCTCCATAGCTTCAGAGCAAATACAACGGCTGCAAGTTCCAAGTCATGAGTCGGATAATTCTTCTCATGCACTCGTAACTGCCTAGATGCATATGCAATCACCTTGCCATGCTGCATCAATACGCATCCTAAGCCTTTCCCTGATGCGTCACTGTAGATTACGTAACCTCCTGATCCTGACGGAATCGCCAATACTGGTGCTGTAGTCAGTCGCTTCTTCAACTCTTCAAAGGCTGCTTGACACTCGTCAGTCCATATAAATTCTTGATCCTTACAAGTCAGACGAGTCATAGGTGCCGCTATCCTTGAGAAGTTTTCCACGAACCGTCGGTAATATCCCGCAAGTCCTAGGAAACTCCTCACCTCTGCTGCTGATTTAGGAACAGGCCATGTCTCAACTGCTGAGATCTTCTCTGGATCAACAGAAATACCATCTCCTGTGACAACATGTCCAAGAAATGAAACTCTGTCCAGGAAGAACTCACATTTGCTGAGTTTAGCATATAACTGCTCGCTCCTCAAAGTCTCTAGAACAATCCGCAGGTGCTCCTCGTGCTCCTCGTGGCTCTTCGAATAGACAAGTATATCATCTATGAAGACGACCACGAACTGGTCCAAGTACTGGTGGAAGACTCGATTCATCAAGTCCATGAAGATCGCTGGAGCATTGGTCAATTCAAATGGCATGACCAAAAACTCGTAGTGTCCATATCTTGTTCTGAATGCGGTCTTCGGAATGTCCTGCTTCCGTACCTTCACTTGGTGATATCCCGATCTCAGATCTATCTTCGAGAATACCTTAGCTCCACTGAGTTGATCAAACAGGTCATCAATGCGTGGCAATGGATATTTGTTCTTCACTGTCACTGCATTCAAGGCCCTGTAGTCAATGCACATACGCACTGACCCATCCTTCTTGGGTACAAACAACACTGGTGCTCCCCAGGGTGATGCACTCGGTCGGATGAAACCTTTCTCTTCTAGCTCTTTTAACTGTGCCTTCAGCTCGTCCATCTCCTTCTTCGCCAGTCTATAAACATGCGATGCTATAGGTGCTGCTCCGGGTGCTAGTTCAATTGAAAACTCTACGTCTCTGTCTGGGGGTAGTCCTGGCAAATCCTCTGGAAAGACGTCTAGAAATTCTGAAATAATAGGGTGATAGACAACATCGTCCATTGCGAGCTGCATACCATCAAGGATTTCTGTGGATCCTCGGGCAAACTCAAGTTCAGGCTGGCCAGGTACCTTAAAAAGAATGCTTCCTCCAAAGCAATCGAAGAAAGCATGGTACTTGCTTAGCCAGTCCATTCCAAGCACAATATCAAAAGACAGCATAGGAAGGACTAAGAGTTGGGCGTTCATCTCTCTGCCACGTATCACTATAGGGCCCGATCTACAAACTCGAGTAACTGGTACAACTCCTCCTCCGGTAAGAATTCTAACACAACTAGATAATGGTGTAGAAGCAATATTGTGTTTGGCAATAAAACTAGATGATATGAATGAGTGGGTGGCTCCCGTATCAAATAACGTCACAACAGGAAAAGTAAAAGCAAAGGTAATACCTGCTATGACATCCACCTCATGATCCATGTCATCTACCTCCAATGCAAAAGCTCGCCCGTTCCTCTGCGGCTGTCCATGTCCGGTCCTCATATACTGCTCCTCCTGAGTGGGTAGCGGTGGTCCTCTCTGAAATCCTCCTGCTGCTGGGAGACGGGGTGCTCCCGGTCCGGTCATCTGCTGGGCTGGCTTCGGTGCTGGAAGCGCTAGTCTCTGAACTGGTGGTGGGAGTGTCGATGTCTGCATTGGGCAGTCTCTCGCCATGTGTTGCCCGGAGCCACATCTCAGACACTGACCCAAGCGAGTCCGATAATCTCTCGTTACATGTCCGCGTTTCCCACAATAATTGCAGTAGGGCTTCTCTGGATTCTGGTATGGTCCAGCTCTGTGTTGCTGATGCTGCTGTGCCAAGGGACGTCGGATAGGTCCTCCCTGCTGTGTCCTGGCTGGTCCCTGCTGTATCCTTGCCGATCCTTGTTGTGTCCTCAGCTGACCTCCCTTTCCTCTGCTAATGGTTTCCTGAAATCTGGCCTCTGTCAGTAGCTCAGCGTAAGAGACTCGGGACTGCGAGCTTGTATAATGTTGTAGCTCCTGGTTCAGTCCTCGATGAAATCTCTTAGCCTTAGCCAAGTCATTTGGTATCAAAGCAGCGCCATATTTGCTGAGTCGACTAAACTCGGCATCATACTCGTCCACGGTTCGGTTCCCTTGCTCTAAGTGAAGAAACTGATCATACAAGGTGTCCCTGACAGTGTCCGGAAAGTACTTTCCCTCGAAGCACTCCAAGAACTGCTCCCAAGTCTGGTAAGTACCCAACTGGCGCTCCATGGATTTCCACCAGTGATGAGCATTACCATCTAGAAGCGTCCGTACACCCGTCATCCATAGGTCCGTCGGTAACTGTGATGCCTCCAGTAGCTTCTGTGTGTGAGTGATCCAGTTAGTAGTCTCCTCCGGGCTCTCAGTGCCCTTGTACTACCTTGCACCCATCTGAACAAAATCCTTTACTGATCCAACCCTAGCTCGAGGTACTGGAGCTAGTGCTTGGGCTGGTACAGTAGCATGTGCAGCCATCCTCTCCAGTGCTGCCAAAAATTCTTGCCTCTGCTCGACTGCCTGCTGCCTCTGCTCGGCTGCCTGCTGCCTCTGTTCCTGCATCATCATCTGAAAGAATTGGAACATCTGCGCTTGGCCATCTTGCGGTACTGGGGCAGGTGGAGGGTTCCCAATAGGTGAAGCGGGAAGATCAGATGGAACTGGGGTGTGAGTCTGTCCATCTGGCCCCGGAAGCCTAGGAATCGTTGGGGTCCCTCCTTGAGTCTGACCATTGACTCCAGAAGTTGCGTCGCCATCGGCGGCAGTACATCCATTCTGCAAATCCATCTCTCTGCAGTTGATGTACGAAACGATTAGAAAAAGTACAGGAATCAAACAGGATGCAAGTATTAAATAGGAAGGATGAATTTCAATCAAGCGTGGATGAGATCCTTATACTCTATCCCTATTACGCAGGCTTGTTCGGTACAGTTACGTAACCGAGACAATATATTCTAGACCTGCATGGGCCACCACAAAAACATGTCACGCCCCAGCCCCAAAATACGTAGGACTAGGAATACGTAACACGCCAGCCGTATGTATACGAACTCCAATATATGGAAACCATATACACACGTACGCTGTACATGAATATCCAATCCACAGTGGTAAATATATGTCACAACAAGTCACACGCAGTTCTATATCTCATCCACAGCACAAATAATAGAATAAAGGAAATCAATAACTGAATATCAAAGAAGTAGTCTCAAATAGTAATCTCAAAGTGCAATAGTCGGGTGGAAACAAATCCACTGCAAATCGACTATAATAAACTACTAAAGAGAGAAGAGAATAAACTCTAATATAAGAATAAATGTCTAGAAAAGAATAGCAACTAGAATCTCTAAACAGCTGCAAAGAATCACATATAATCAGAAGATAAGATCGTCTCAGACTGATAGGTAGCGTCAGGTCCAGGTCCATACTCCTGCGGGTACTCCTGCTCATCTATATCTGGAAAATGGACCAGGTCCTCAGAGGGACGTAACAAGATACAAATGGTACATGCCAATAAAGTACTGAAAATGAACATCCATTGGGGTCGCCTAACCATCTAAGTGAATGCAGTTTGAGAACAACTTTCTAACAAGTGGGCTATCTGGCCATAAATAGGATTGGCATAGTTCTCTTGGAGATCCAGGGGCCTACAAAGGCACGACGACTTTCGAACGTCGGAGGCCCGCCATGATAATATATAGGGGTCATCATGACCGCGTATCTCCGGCGGAGCGTACGGGTTACACAAGGAAAGTGCAAAGGAACCCAAATGCCTTACTTGTTGTTCTCTCCACCCAATGCTCTAAGCATGTCATGTCCATGACACGATAAACCTCTAATAACCGCCAGGTCTACTAGCATGCAAAATTTCTATTGGCAGTTATCCCTATCCGTCGCACGACCTATACGTACCAGTGGCCAGCCGAGTACGCAAGTCCGTGTCCTACATGTGACTCACACTCGTGTAAGAATAGTGTCATGGCCAATGAAACATAAATGCCTCATGAAAATGGGGTAGTCTCATAAAGTAGGTCCAATGCATATACATAAATAAAAACATAGTACGACGACACCGTCGTTGCACCCAAGCTTCCTTGGACGCGCAGTTTATATAGCAGTTAAAATAAATGAACTAAATAAAAAGAAAATAAATATGCATGCCTTATATGGAATGTAAAAACAGTACAATGGCAAGGTATACTTGCCTGGCAAGAAATCTGTAAAGTGTACGCGCCCAAATGTCAAGGACACTGAACCTGGAACCAAGGACTCCGAACAAACGTCTCCGATGCTGAAATAAACATCGCCAACGTTTCCGGAATGAGCAAAATAGCTAAAAAGCACATCACTTTCGTCCAATTTGGACACAGGGGCAAAACGGTAATTTCGGACAAAAGTGGGGTCCACGTGTGGCCCACTTTGCACCGAAAAGCGTGCCGAGGGTAACAGTCTCTAAATGGGACAAACTATGGGTCAAACAACTCTAAATGTCAATACGAACCCAACGGTATGTCCAAATTTGGATTCCGATGAGCCGAACAAAATTTGGTCCAAAAAGTCAACTGTGGGGCCCGCCAATTGGCGATCTGGTCAACCGTCTCAGAAATGCGTGAAAATTGGGTCACAGGACCAGCGCGTTACCACGAGTCCAGTGGCGCAAATTTTGTCGCATTCTGACATGCGTGCACAAAATATACGCGAGTTTCACAAAAGTGGCGACACGAGATGTGTCCGCGGATACGGCCTGATTCCGGCGCGCTCACGCGTCCGAATCAGTCCCCACGAATTTTTACTTGTCCCGTTATGCTGTGTGCACCATTTGGTACACTTGGCACACGGCGGGGCGGTCCCGTTTGGCGGGGCGCGCTCCGATCTCCAACTTTTGGAAAACCGGAAAAAGTGGGTGCGCACAGTTTTGTGACGAATATATATTTGTCCACAGCAACTAATAGCACAAAATTATAATACAGAAAATAAACTAGGTCATGTAATCTACAGGTATCAAAAAGAATCACCGAATTCGGATCTCTGTGGTGGGAGATACGAACTCGGCAACATGGGTGGTCAATCTGGAATTCTGCGATTGCAGAATTCTGTCTGCTCGTCCAACTTTGGACGCTGTTTTTCACCTAGGGGCACACGTTTTCCGAGGTTGACTATAAAACAAATATTGGAGAGGGTTGAGGGAAGATCATACCTATAAAAACGGAACAGCGTTTGGTCGAGCGAGTCAACGGAAAATCACGCCGGAGCGAAGGTGCCTCGAGTGGGAGACTGCAGTTCGCGATGTCGGCGTCGACGGGATGGTTGGATGGCTTGGGGAGGCTTCTCTGGCTGTGGTGACGGCTCTAGATGGGAAGAAGAAGTCTGGAGTTTTAGGTTAGGATTTTAGAGAGCTTATTATATATATATATATATATATATATATATATTAAGAGAGAGAGAGGGTGAAGGGTCGGATGTTTCCGCGGGTGAAGAGTTATAGGCCGGGCTCTGGTGCAATGAATGGGCGGCTGAATCAAGGGGTCAGCAGCATTCTGCTGAAGGGGGGTTCCACATGCTAAGTGGCTAAGGAATAAGGTAGATTAGTATTTTATTAATATTATTATAATATTAGTTAATCTCAATTCTTATTTTCTTTTCTTTTCCTTTCTTTCTTTATAAATATATATATACATATATATATATATTTGTATATACATATATATTATATATATACTCATAAGAAAATTCATATAATAGGGTATTGCACATCGTTAGGCTAGCAACTGCTCAAGGGGTCTCCTACATGGAATAAATTCCGAAAAATTTCTGAAGGTCCCCTAAGTCATCTAAGGGCCCGAACACCTAACATAAAAATTATTAAAAATCTATTTCTCCTATTTGGACCTAATTACTACAATTTAATTAATAATTAATAAATAAAAAGGTATATACGATTTTCTAGGAAGGGGGTTTTACAGATGGTGAGGGATGAGAACTATCACTGATCTGCATATCAAAAGTTTCTCCTTAAAGTTTCGAGGATAAAACTTTTTCTTGGTGGGTAAGTATGTAGTGCCCCGCTCCGCGTTGGCACTATGTACAAGGGATCGGTTTGCTGACTCGAGTGGAAGTCTTCTCGGAGAGTTCCCGATCGAAACACAAGACGATTGATCTAAGTGAGTGGGCAGAACTTCATTCTCTGATTTTTGCACGCCTTATTAATCAATCTGAGTTTTTGAAATGCTTGTTTGTTTAATAAGTTAACGGTCACATAAGAATGATAGAACGAGAACTGCATGCTTAACTAGAGAACTTGTATGCTTGTCTAAAAGAGATAGAACCATTGCCATGCTAAGTTAAAGAATAGAATATTATATGCTTAGTTACATGGACATCACAATCCAACGAACCATTTCCATGCTAATAAATAAGAGTAAGAGAATGTCCAACTGCTTCCATCGTATGCTAAAGAAAGAAAGAGTAGAACTTCATGCTTAGCTAAAAGAAATAAATGAACCATGCCATACTTTTCTTGTCATTGATACTTGAAAGATAGAACAGTTTGAATTGCTTAAACGATATCAGAGAGATAGCGGCCAGTCTGCATAGAGATAGAGATGGCAGCATGTCCGCACAGAGACAGAAGAGAGAAGAGATTGACTATATGTTTGTTTATTGAACTGTTGCATCCATATAGTGTTTATCTGATAGAGTTGCGTTCATGCATTGGTCTTTAAATAACTTGTGCACAAGATAATCCCACGACCGATTTCCGGGGCACTAGGGACCGTTCGTCCTAGGGGGGGATCAGAGGAATACCCTAAGGCAAAGAAGTCATCGCGATCGGGGGGTATTTATAGTTAGGTCGCATGCTAGGTTAGCCTTCTTGCATACCTAACTGTTTGATGTAGAGACGGAAAGGGAAAGATAACATTATTTATATATATATGCAATTGATACTAACTTATATGTCTGCTGCAGGGATAACCGTTCGGCGAAAGGATAATAATCACTGAATAAGTGATATTCATGCTATCGAACATGCTCTCTTGTATTAAATGCTTTCATAGAAAAGTCTTATTTTTCGTATATGCTTCTATCTCGTGTCTACGATAAGATGTTAACTTATGATAAGAGAAAGAGAGAGATGCTAAGAAGATAGTCCACTAGATGCATGCTAGAGTCTGTAGAGAATGAATATGACTCACGAGACACGTTGCGCACAAGATATAGTAATTGATCTTGCATATCGTGTATGAACTGCTTACCTTGCCTGCTTGCTTGTATATCTAATATGAACGCTGATTTCAAAGATATTTCCAAAAGAAGTAATATGACTCCGTTCATGTACTGTATGTAACAAACCTAGGTAAAACTAGAAAGATCACTAGTAATGTAATAGTTTATAACATAATTACTTAGTGTTGGTTTTAGTGAATGTTGCTTCTGTTATTTGATTTTATACTCACCAGTACTTTCTCCAAAATGCTGACCCACCAACAGTTTGCTTGTTCGCATGTGTTGGATCATCCGAGGAAGCGATAGCCGAGCCTCATCCCCAGGACCCAGAAATCTAGAGTCGATGCCTTGAGCCGTATCGAGATTGCTTTGTGCTACTTTTGTATAAAGGGATGTAGTGTATGTAACTTTGTCATTAAAATTGAGAGAAATAGAGTTTGAGTGAATTGTAATCTAGGCCAAGCGCCACTTGTAACACATCTTGATTATCAATAAAGAGCTTATTTTCTTATGCCATTGTGTTCTTTACTTTTCTGCAATATTGTGCCGCTGCTCCCGTCTTGAATAGCTTATTTGCCCTTGTTCAAGCTTTGGCCTTGTGCAAACGCAGCTTAGGCTTGCACGGTATCACACCCAAGCGAGGACGATCGGTCCTGCAAGGACCCAAGCGAGGACGAACGACGCCCTGCAAGACCGGGGCGTGATAGTTGTAAGGGGGTTGAAGCTATTAGGACAAAGGGTTTAACATTATTTTTGTCGATCTTGTAATTTTACCTGAGTTATAAATAATTTGTCCAGGTGGCGTAGTCACCGCCATATACTTGACTTTATCTATGCTTGGTGTTTATTAGACAAGTGTTGGTTATCTCAGGTGGGTTGGCCTAAAGTTTCCGCTACGGTCAGTCTTAGACACGGTATCAGAGCGCTTGCAGGGTGTGTCCGATCTCAACATGAAGGTTTTGTATTTCTAGGAATTTATTTTCTATTTTTTCATGGGAAAACAATACAACATTGTTATATCCATATCCATGTTTGGTTAGGTTATGTTGAAAATATAGAAAATGAATCTTAATTTATTTAGTTTTTCATAAATACCCTTCCATGCTTCTATTACTTAAATTTACATGTTTGGGATAGAAGTTAAAATTTTGAAAGTAAAATCATGGTGTTATTGTCCAAACAAAATATTCAAACAACATTCCTAATAAAGCAAAACTATTCCCAATGGCGGTCTTGGAAATTACTTTTTCACTAAACATACCAAAAAAGGGTAAGGAATCTAAAACTCATTTTCAATCCTACACATACCAAACAAAGGTAGATGATTCATATGCAAACACAGACACAATAATAATAATAATAATAATAATAATAATTTTATTACACAAACAAAACGAATTCAACAGAATGTTCCCTTTAAATCAGAACAAAATCAAGGATGTTCGAGAACTCGCTATCTCGACGATGACGCTCTCAAACGTGTCCACGTGAGTAGATGCAACATATAAACAAATTCGAAAGAGATTATAAGAATCACAACAAAATAATCGATAAATTCTTTATATCGAATTGGAACTCACCGAGAAAAATCTCACCAAATGACCCGTTATCAATCTTCCAAGAAATAAAAGTAGAAAAGAAAACATTTTCTTGTTGTTTTCTTCCTTTTTTTTTACTTAGGAGAATACTGTTGTAGATTTGACTGTACGTAAAGAGAGATTGAGGTTACAAACAGTTTCAAAATTTACATTAGTGGAAGATCAATGAGCTTTGTATCCATATATAATTTTTTTTATTTCTAAGAATCTATATTATTCAAATAATCTATTTATGAAAGGATGATGTTATTAACACTCATAGGATGTCATCATGCACTTATCTTTAATTTTTTTTATCATTCAAATTTCAAATATGTCCCTGCATTATGAGTGCATGATAACATTTTAGGAGTGTCAATAACAGCACCGTCCATGCATTCACAATGCATTTACAAATTAATGTCATATTTAATGTAGGAACATATTTAGAATTTGAATTATAGAAAATTTAAAATGAGTGCATGATGACATTTTATGAGTGTCAATAACGACATGTTTTATAAAATTACTAGTAACGTGCACGTGTGTTGCACGCATATTCCTCAAAATTAATTTATATTGTACTTGTTTATTTCGTAATTTTTAATTTTTTTGGCTCTATGGTTAAACAATATGTTGGGTACTTTTATTTAAAAATGATTAATTTGTATCTTTAGTAAGTTTTTTAAAATGTTTAATTAATTGGATGATGATTTACATTAATTTGTATATTCCGTAAGTTTTTTTTTTAATTTTTAGTTAATTGGATGAGGATTTACAAACGGAGAGAAAGTTAGTTTGATAATTTGTATCTTCCGTAATTTTTTTAATTAATTAGATGATGATGGAGAATTACAAATGGCTTAGAAGGCTCAATTTTGAGCCGTCTAAAAGCTGTCTTATAATCAACTAGTAATGTGCACGTGCATTACACGTGCGTTAAAAAATATTAAAAATAAATAAATATAAATTTATTATAAAAAAATATAATTTTTAGAAATTGAACTCAAGTAACTAAGAAAAATGACTTCCACCTTAACCACTTGAGTTAAAGTTGTTTAGTTATAAATATATCATATTAGGTAGTTAAATACTTGGTTAATTTTTTTTTAAATAATTAGTGGAGTATATAGATAGTTATTTAGTTATCTTCTTATTAAATATTTTAATTTATTTAAATTGATGATATGTATATGGTTTGGACTTGAGCCGTTTCCAAACGGCATTACAGTATTAGAGAGAGAGATTATACAGTATTAGAGAGAGAGAGAGAGAGAGAGAGAGAGAGAGAGAGAGATTAGAGATTAGAGATTTTGAACATTCTAAAAGCTATCTTGTATTATGGAAGATGTAATCCAAATATACTGTTATATGGAATAGTATAGATAACAATACTAATACTACTACTACTACTAATAATAATAATTTAATAAATAAATAAATTACCAACAACCATACGTGGGGAAGAAGAAGAAGAAGCTTCTTTCTGGCTCGTCAGTCTGACTGTATAGTTAGATGACGCTGTTTTGACTGACTATAATTTTAGGGTTAAGGGTTATTCCACGAACCTTCGATATAAGGAATCCCATTAATATTCTCCGATGACTCCCCCCATCCCTCCCTCCCTCTCCTTTCTTCTTCCTCTGAAGATCTCGGTGTGTTTTGTTTTATAGTCAAGATAATTTTTAGGGCTCTTGTCTCCTGATCTGATTGTAAAGGTTTGAAAAATCTCATTTTCCTAATATTTTTTGAATTTTCTTAGGCAATTTGTTGAGCTGTAATGCGTAGTTTCTTGGAAAGATTGCTGCTTTAGAGGAACTCCATCCTGTGTGTGCTTCAGTTTTGGATTCTGTAGTTGACTTTCTGTTATTTTAAGTGTTTAGACCTCATAACCCAAAAATTTTGGGCATTTTATGGACTTGTAATTCTTCATTTTGTTGAAAAGATTGTATCTTTGGAGGAATTTCATCTTGGATGAGATTCATTTTTTTTTTTTTTAGTTAATTTTCTTGGTTGGGTTCTGGGAGTATCATTGCCCATTTTTTAAGAATGGCATTTTATTGGCTTCTACTACCTAATTTATTGAAAAAATGGCTGCTTTAGTGGGATTTCATTCTGGGTCTACTTCTTTTGATATATTTTTAGTTGATTTTCTGTTAATTTTAGTGTTTAAACCTCGTGTCCCACAAAATTTTGGGCGTTTTATTGACTTTTGCTTCTTAATTTTGTTGAAAAGATTGCATCTTTGGAGGAATTTTATTCTGGATGTTCTTCAAATTTTGATTTTTAGTTAATTTTCTTGGTGGGGGTCTCTGGGAATAGCATTTTTCCTTTTAAATTTGTTTTTTTTTATTGACTTCTAGTTCCTAATTTCTTGAAATAATTGGATCCTGGGTCTGCTTCAGTTTTGACTTTTTTATTAACTTTCTGTTATGGGGTTCTAGCCCATAGGCATTTTACCGTCTTTCAATTCTTAATTCTGTTCATCCTCGGTGTTCATCAAGTTTTGATTTTTGGTTAATTTGCTTGTTGGGGATTCTGGGAATTAAAATTAAAAGGTCCGGATCTCATGCCCCATTAAAAAAATTGACAATTTGTATGACTTTTAATTCTTAAGTTCTTCAAATGAGGAATTTCATCCTGGGTGTTATTCAATTTTTTTGATTTTGAGTTGATTTTTGTCTTGGTGGGTTTACTGACAGGTTTAAGGTTTAAAATTTAGATCTCATGTTCCAGTATTCTTTTAAAAAAATTGGCTTTTTGTTGACCTATAATTCCTAATATATTAAATATATTGCTTTCTGAGAGGAATTTAATGTTGGGTGTGCTTCGATTTTTTTAATTCTAGTTGATTTTATTAATGGGTTTTCTGGGAATTTTAGGGGTTGTATTCTCTGAGTTTGATATTCTCATGTCCTCAATTTTTATTTTTAAATAATTAGGCATTTTGTCACTTTTAATTCCAAATTTCGTGTAAAGATTGATTCCTTAGTGGAATTTCATCCTTGGTATTCTTCAAAATTTGATTTTTAGTTAATTTTCTTGGTGAGTTTTCTGGGAAATTTCAAGATATCTAGTTTTTAAAGGCAAATTCTGATATTTGGGTAGCTAGTTGTTAGTATGATTGATTTATGTTGTTGGCAGGTTGTATTTCTTGGGCTTAGCCTATTTGTTGAGGAAATTTGTGAAGAAAAAGATGCGAGCGCCGTCGCTCCTCTCCCAATGCTTGCCGGGCTTGCTGCCCAATGATAGGAATCGTCATGGTGGTGTCGCCATAGTTTCCGAAAGGGATTTGCATGTTCCTTCGCCAGCCGTTGAGATTGTTCCTTCCAGAGTAATTAATTACCTCCTCTGCTTATTTGTCTACAATCTTTGCATTTGGTATACATAGTATGCATAAAGAGACTTGTTGCAATTCATCTTCAATTTTGAGGTTTTTAGATTGTAAATTGGTTATTATGGTATCCTAGATCATTACTGCCTGTAGCAAAAGCGAAAAAGTGATTTACACTACCAGTAACATGTAACTTTTTGTTCGTCATTTTAGAACTTTGACTCTCTTTTTCAACCATCATTTTCTCTTACTAGTCCTTTTATATGTTGATAGCTTTAGCATGGGTCTTTCAGATTTAATCTTTTGAGGATTTTGTGTTTGTTTCTGTGAGGTGCCATCTTTTACTTCAGCACTGAAGATATGTGGACATGGATCTTTAACTATGTTGTATGTCAAATATGACATGACATACTATGTTACTTGGAATCGGATATGGGTGTCGGGTACAGGTACATATCCAAGAGTCATGTCCTTTAAACCAAGGTTTAAAGTATCGGCCGATACCGATACGTATCGGACGTATCGGATCGGTTTTGTCCCCTGTCGATCCGATACCAATAGAAAAGATCGATATCGGCCGAAACTGGTACGAAAAAGTTCGTATCGGTCACGGGACCCATACGGAAAAAAATCAGATCAAATCAGATTATCACAGGAACTTTAACAAAGTAGATGTTCTACAAAAAGCCAAAAAAAAAGTAGAAATTGATTCCAGACATATCAAATCCAACAGAGAACAATAATGAAGAACCAAAATAGTAGACAAAAAAAAACTATAAATAAAGGCAAATTCTTCTACAGACATACACATGATGACTATTGTTTTATTTAGTTATAATAAAAATAAAATAAAAACACGTAAATAATGCATAAATATGTAAATTATTTTTCTATTTTTTTACTAATTTATTAATAATTATTTAAATATTGCCGATACAGCCGATACCAAAAAATTCGATACTCCGATCCGATACCGTCGATACTGCCGATACGGATACTCATACAAATTGTCCAATACCGATATCGATACCAAGTTTTTGAACCTTGCTTTAAACTCATAATTAAAGGACACACAAACAAGGCTAAAAATGATTCAAATTTTGGATACGGGTACAAAAATATGACTAAGATTTCATAAAAAGACATGTAATTATAAACTAGTAGTAAACTTTACTGAACTAGTTGAATAAGTCCCTAAGGGCTGTTCCTTCAACTCCCCTACTACTTTACTATCAGTCTACCATATTAAAATAAACTATCTCCTTCACTACCACATTAAAATAAACTATCAACTTCACTACCAGTCTTCCGATTGTCACTATGAAGTATTCGATTGTCACCTTGGAGGATCGGATACAGATCCCATACTCATATCCATGTCCTATCGGGTCGACATGGGTACTTCTCCTTAAAGTGGAGAGTCCGGGTAACATAGATGACATGTAGAGAACATGAGTGAGACACTGAATTTGACATGTCCTAGTGTATCTTAAAGTCTCTATTGTGTCTGACACATACATCATAAGGACACGATACAAATATATTAGTGCCCATGCTTACTAGGCCTTTACTTTGCATACAGTGACCAATATGTTAATTTCGTAAAGAGGTAGATAGCAACCATTTTGTTATTTTTGATATGTAGGTAAAGTGTAAAAAATTCCTCATTAGTTTTGCGTTTTTGCATTTAAAGACCCCTGGTTTTAAAAAACCCTCGCATTTTTATTTTGGCTAAGTTTGCACCCATTTTGAAATATGCCGTTAACAACCGTTAAAATACGTCTGAAAAGACGATTTTACCCCTCTCCCCATTCTCTCTCTCTCTCTCCCCCCCCCCCTCTTCGGTGGGTGGGGGGGGGGGGGGGGGAGGAGGCGGGTGGCCGCGCGGGGAGGAGGAGGGTGGCCGCGGGGAAGAGGAGGGGAGGAGGAGGGTGGCCGCACAGGGAGGAGGGGGGCTGCCACCACTGCGGAGGGTGAGGGAGGGGAGGGGGGTGAATGGGGAAGAGGGGGAGGGTATTTTGGGTAATTTTTTATTTTTAAAACAACCACTAACGGTCAAATCTGACAGTTTGTAAACGGTAGGGAGCATTTTGATCGAGTCATATATTGCGGGAGGGTTTAATTGCTATATTTGTCTATCGAGTCTTATTTTGCTAACGAGACAAATTGAAGGGATTTTTTTTTGCACTTTACCCTTTGGTATGTCTGTAATAAACTTTATGTTGACATTTTGCAGAATGCTCACCCCTACAAGTATGCCGGAGAGAATGTTGATTTGCAAGGGATCAACATTTTCAAGGTATGTATTCTATAGAAGGATGTCGGCTTGGTCTTGAGCCATGGGATTTATATCTCTTACTAAAACTAGGCTGATTAGAATAGGTCATTTCTGTGTTAGGCAAATCTGCGCCCCATATTTGACTAACCATGCTTTGAGTGAATTAAGATCATTGCCTGGAATGTCTTTAGCCAATGAAAATTTGTGAAAGAAAATAATAATAATAATAATAAGTCTTCCCTTTTGTGTTTAACTTGGATGCTGATGCTTGCTCATGCTTCAGGGAAGAGTGAGTGTAGCAGATATTATTGGGTTTTCAAGTTCAGAGATGATATCTACAAAACCAGATGGTGAATTACTGCTATCTGGGGTTCATTGAATGTACTTTGTTAGTTTTGGCATGACAAGGGATTTAACATGCCAAGCCTCTTTCTTTTGCTGTTGCAGGATCTCTAAAGTCTTGGGAAAGTTCAATTGATCTTGTAAATACTCTTAAGAACGAGATTCGTGATGGGCAACTAAGTTTTAGGGGCAAACGCCTCCTTGAGGTAATGCAGTGGGAAAAGATTTTTTTTTAATCTTTACAACAGCTAAGAGGAGGCACAATACATCATGTTTTATTTTTACTTTTTTCTTGTCATCTTTCCAAACTTCTCGAAAAATTCCATTTTGAGAAGTTGTTTATCATATGATTCATATCTGCAAAGGTTTTGTTAGTTTGACACTTAGGATTTATTTTCTGTTTTTCCTGATTCTATAAGTTTTTACGTGTTTATAATCAATGCCTCACTGCCTCAGTGCCTGCAAGAAATTCTTGTGACCTCTCCCATATTACCTTTCTTCAGCTCACATTTCCCATGCCTAAGTTCAACACTTAAAATGTCACAAAATTTAAGCTTGTTAATAACCATAATCCAATCATATGCTCGGCAAGTTGATACTGCACGTGTGGAATTTACTTCCATACTTTTCTTAGTTGTTATATGGAGGCCTCTTGGACAAGCCCTTTTTGGCGTCATTACCACAAGGTTGCAGAAAACTACATGGTTACATAAATTTACTCGTAGATTACTCATTTGATGCTTGTTAACATTTTCACAAGTTCAAGATTCAAGGATAATAAATTAAAGGCACATTTTTATATCAAAACATTATGGATTTTCGCAAAGTTTGTGAGTATTAGGAGATAATTTTTTTTTGTCTGGAAGCTATATCAAAACATCGCGAATTCTGAATTAGTCAAACACATTCCATTGCATACAAAACACACCCTAAAAGTATTATAAGGTATAAACTTCGCTTACTGTTGGCATAAAACTAAGTTAACAATTGAATGAAATACAAAAGAAGTGTGACCAATAAATTAATTATGAGCTTTTGCATAGGAGTATGAACCTAGGTGTATATTGTCCGTTACTTTGTAAATAAGTGATTATGATTTGCTCAAATGGAAATGTTATGAATAACTTCTCAAGACAATGAATTTTTGTAGTTTATCACCATCAGGTAGTTGATCTGTCTACTTAACATTTCTTATATATTTCTGCAGCTTGGATGTGGTTACGGTCTTCCGGGGATTTTTGCTTGCCTGAAGGTAAGCCTCAGTTTGCTTACTTTGAATTGCATATTTATATTCTAAGACAGTTGATATATACGTATAAGAAGATCTTAAATTGTTCATGCGAAGAATTTAACTCTCAACATGTAAATTTTTACTAATATATATGTATAAGAAGATCTTAAATTGTTCATGCGAAGAATTGAACTCTCCATAACATGTCAATTTTTACTACTTTATTGTTTATCAAACAATAAACAACAAGAACATATCCTTTATCCAAAAAATTTGGGTTGGCTGTTTGAATCCTCTTTTTCCATTCGGCTCTGTTAAGGGCCATGCCCTCTGTGACACTAACAAAACCATATCCACTAGTTTATTGTTACATATCCCTTGTAATGTAATTTGGAGCTTTTGCAGGGTGCATCAACAGTGCATTTCCAGGATCCAAATGCTGAGACTATAAGATGCACCACAATAGCCAACGTGCTTGCAAATCTTGAGCAGGCTCGCGATAGGCAGAGCCGTCAACCAGAGAGCCCTATCACTCCCTCACGTCAGCAGTTGGCTCCTGATGTCCATTTCTATGCTGGAGACTGGGAGGAGCTCCATACTGTTCTTTCGGTGGTTGCGACCGAGCAACAACCTGCTCCGAGAGTCAGCTTCTCTGAGGAAGACTTCTTGGATGGGTGCAGTAGCCAGGATGGAAGCGTTGTTGGTTATGAATCTTCTTCCCGGCATTCAAGGAAACTTTCAGGAAGTCGTGCATGGGAAAGGGCAAGAGAAGTAGACACAGGAGATGATGGGTATGATATTATATTGTTTACTGATGTCCCACACTCGGTAACCTCTCTGAAGAAGCTGTATGGCCTCATAACAAAGGTTTGTTGCTTAGTTTCTTATACGTCTTTGGTACTCTTATTGTCTTCATCGGGGTTTTATAGAACACAGAACCTACTGATGAAATTTTCACCGGAAAAAATAATCTGAAGTGCCCATTTACTATGGCATTAACATATTAATTGTCAATTGCTATATAACTGGTCTGTGACAGTAGCTGTGATCCTTCAACTTTTTAATTAGTAACTACTGCCTCTAAATTGAAGTCTTCATAACCTACTCACTGTTTGATATCATGATATCGAACTCTCGATATGGATTATTAGATGGTGCATGCTCATAGTACTGTTAAGTGGTCATCAAGTAGAAAGGGGGTTCTAATGACTTGGGAGTATAGACTAGAGAGCTAGATAAGGAAAACAGTATAATGTGATCTTCAACGTAAGTTCTCCTCGTTTTGCTCTTCACTTTCTCTTTACAGAGATGAGGAAAGCAGTATCTCAATGCCTTCATTGTAAAGTTAGATCAAGTGTGTAGACAAGAAGCTATCCATCTATTTGGTTCTTGGAACTTAGCCAAGAACTCACAGCACTTGGAGAACTTGGGAGTAGTTCTCAAAGTTTTCTTGTTCGACTTAGAGAAGTTGGAACTTAGCCAAGGAACTTCGAGAACAGAGAACTTAATCAAGCCAAAAATGGTAGGAACTTGGAGATGACGGGTTCCAGGCTTTAGTTCTTGGGGTTCCAAGTTTGGTTTTCCCCTAACCAAACACAATAACTTACGAAAGATGGCACAAGAACTTGAAAAAATTGGCAATGGGACCGACCAACATAGTTCCTTGGATTCTTTGGCTTCTCCATGTTCAAAGACCCGAAAAGCTCCCAAGAGAAGTTGCATCTCGCTTCAGCTAGGCACACACCTTGCCTTTGCATCGGGGTATGTGACCTTATACATGGGCAGATGGACATGAAAGCTTGTGGGGGCTAGCCCCAAATGAATTTAGGAAAAAATAATTATGTAGTTATTTTTATAATTTGTTTTGCCAAAACTTAGAAACTTAACCATCAACTACATAGTTAATTATCAAATAGTAGTGTCTGGTGAACTACTTAGCTTTTTTTTTTTTTTTTTTTACCTAGGAGGTATTTGTTTTGAAGCTTGGTCCACATATTATAGGTATTTTACAAATTTTTTTCCTTCTTATTTTGCAAAGCCCTCACTGAATAAAATTTCAAGCCCCCATTGTATAAAATTTCTGGATCTGCCCTGACCTTATACAAGGACGCAATAGCATTATCAACCCTCCCTGTCTAGGTTTCGAGTCTCAAGTGCAAGCTTTCCCTGTGTTGCTGCTAACAAGTTCTAGCTGGGGAAGGCAACACAACGCAAAGGGCTGATGTTCATCTTCTTATTATGCACGACTTGTTTTGCTCAGGCGTGCTCTCCTTGTGCACTTAGTTATGCACTTTGTGCCTATGCCGCTTAGGCCCTGAAGGACCTTTGTGCCTTAAGTGCGCCATTTTGCATCGTACAACATTGGGTTTAATTAAAAATAAAACAAAAGAAGATTTGGATCTGACCGTAACTGGTTTGCAATATTTCCAGTGCTTGCGGCCCCCTTATGGAGTGTTGTATCTAGCTGCAAAGAAGAGCTTTGTTGGTTCGAATGGCGGAGCTCGACATCTGAAAGCACTGGTGGATGAGAAAGGTATTTTTGGTTCACACGTGGTTACGGAATTGTCGGACAGGGAAATCTGGAAGTTCTTCTTCAAGTGAATAAGGCTGGGGACATAGGTCGATATATACTGTTATCCCCCTTGTAACTACCACATTCTCAAATTGAGTTTTTTCTTCTTCTTTTATGGTAATAAGGTCCCCAGGAACATAGGTCCATGTGGTACTGCAAGAATAATGCAAACCTACCACTTTGTAGATTTTTTTTTTTTTCCTCTTGTAGATGTTCATTATTTCTTTTCCAAAATGGTTATGATGTACGCAGAAGTATTGTTTGATTCAGTTCAATATGTATGTAACTTACAAGTTATTGTCTATCTATATTTAACTACTTATGAGATTCATTTGATAAAAAGTTACCAGATTTTAGTTTCCCGTCTGCAGATCAATTTCCATATATTTGGCATTATGTCTTCATTTTCAGCATCTAGTTTTCGAACTTTTATTTTTGTCCAGTCAAGGTTGTAAAAATTGTTAGGTGGTAGTCGGACAGGTACCGGACACCTAGTATCTAGGTGCGGACTAATTTCGCCTAGGCACCGACTAGTGTTGACTAATTTTTCGTAGGCGCCGACTAGCGTTTATGTGTCTCATGATCCCCATACTAGGTGGCGATTTTTTTCGAAAATTAGGACTGGTGCTGGTTCTTGGGTACTTCTTCTCAACCTCAAAAAATTGTCTGCAGTCTTTGAGCCTAACCTTCGTGGTGAGGTGGCTAGATAAGCTGGTGTCTCATGAACTAGCCTAAGCTGTTTCCAGATTTATTGTGATGTGCAGATAACAATGTAATGATTTAACGGATTTTTCCGTATAAAGTAATAAATTTATATAAAATTACAGGAAAAGGAAAATGTTTGATGAAATTGTATGGAGGAGGAGGACCCGCCAATTCAGTTGGCGGGGTGCAGTGGTCTAGTCGCTCGCCAACTGAGTTGGCGGGGCGCACTCCTTGAGAGGCCGCTCGCCAACTCAGTTGGCGAGTGATGCTGAGTTGGCAGGGCGCTCGCCAACTCAGTTGGCGAGTAATGCTGAGTTGGCAGGGCAGTGACCGTTGCACTCTGCTCGCCAACTCAGTTGGCGAGTAAGGATCCGTTCTCCCACTTAGCCGTTGCACAACGGCTATTACATTCAACACTCTCCCTATATATATTTCCTATCTCAACCAAATCATCTCACACTCACTCTATTTCCTCTCTTCCCTCTATCAAAGTCTCCAACACTCTCTCAGTCTCTCTGCCACTAGCAAAGCTTCAGCCAAAGTTTTGCCTGCAGCTAAAGTTCATTTGAGTTTTCTGTAGCAAAAGTTCTCAACCGTCATGGATCGTAGCATAAAAATTGTATGCTCGTACGGAGGTAAAGTAAATGGATTAAATTACGAAGGAGGAGAAAGTATAATTTTTTCAACTTATCCGAATATTAGTTTTGAAAATATACGTAATCATATTATTGAACGTTGTTCTATTCATTATGATTTTATTCTGAAGTCTATATTTTGTTCTAATTGTTTTTTGATAGATAGTGAAGATGCATGAAATTATATTCTTGAGATTAATTCACAATCACGGTATATAAAAATATATGTTATTAAAGTAGCAGCAACCTTAGAAAGTAGAAATAATGAATATTTTTCTGAATATCAGCATGTTAGTTCGGGTGCTAGTTCTTCTCAACAAATAGTTTCATTTATCCAAGAAGGTCATTCATCAGATGAATCTAACCATGATGATGATAGTGACAACGACGATGGAAATAGTGATGATTTAGCTGAAAATGTAGATTATACGGTAGATGATGATGTTGTAAAAACTATCACTGATGAAGTATTTAAGGGACAATCATTTCCTAGTCGTTCTCACTTTAGAAGCTTTATAAGTAATTTAGCAATTAAATATAATTTTAGTTGTTCAGCTAGTGTTATGAATAATGCTCGTGGAATTATATATAGTTGTGATCAACCGAATTGTAATTGGAGAGTATATGTCAAATCTATTGGAAATGGCGATATAGTTAAAGTTAGTACATTAGAAAATCGTCATTCTTGTTTAGGAAGACTTAGTACAGGACGTCATCGACTAGCTACCGCTTCATGGATTAAGACCATGATAATTGACATTATTAGAGATAACCAGTCATACAGTCAATCACAAATTGTTAAAGATATATATATGGAGCACCGTATACAAGTTAGTTATTCCAAAGCATGGAGAGCCCGAGAGACAGCATTAGCTGAAATTAATGGTAGTTATGATGAGGCATACGCTAGTCTTGAGGAGTATTGTTATAGAATTATGGAGACAAATCCAGGTAGTACATGTTTTATTAAAACTGCCGAAAACAATAGCTTCCAACGAATTTTTATTTGTTTTAAGTCATGTATTGATGGATTTTTAAGGGGATGTTTACCAATTATTAGTACTGATGCTACATTTCTTTCGTCTAAATATCAAGGTATCTTATTTATTGCTTGTGCTCACGATCCTAACTATCAATTATATCCTATAGCTTATGCTGTTGCTGAAGGTGAGAATAGTGATTCTTGGTCTTGGTTTTTAAATTCTCTTAAAATATCTTTTGAAGGTTGTTTTAATGATTGGAGTACAATTTCATTTATATCTGACAAGCAAAAGGGATTAATAAATGATGTTCGTGCTATTTTTCCTGCATCTCCTCATTTTTTTTGTATTCAACATTTTAAACAAAACATGAAAAAAGTTACCAAAGAACAAGTATTTCAACACTTGTTAGACTCGCTTGCTAGATCATATAATGAAACAGATGCAGAGAGTGTGTTTGATATAATTAAAGCCGAGAACATAATTTTGTACGATTGGCTTATTGGTGTAAACGATGAAAGTCGTCGATTTGAACATTGGATAACAGCGTATGCTACTTGTCCTAGATTAGATATTAACACTTCTAATCTTCCTGAATGTTTCAATAGCTGGATTAAGAAATTACGAGATAAGCCAATAACAATACTTCTCGATGGTATTAGAGCCAAGATTATTACACTTCATGACAATCGTAGAAAGAATGCTGAAAATATAGACACAGATTATTGTCCGAAGATGTTAAAGAACATGGCTTCTATTATCAAAGAGAAGAATCACCTAGAAATATTAGCTATTGATAGTTATAAGTTTGAAATAATAGACCGGGCAACAAGTAGAACCTATGTTGTTAATATAACTGACAGATCTTGTACATGTTTTAGATCGTACCATACTTATATACCATGTATACATGCATGTTTTGTTTGTAGATATTGCAATATTAGTATTGATAATTTTTATCCTGCAGTATTTTCGATGGAAACCTTGAAAAGTGTATACGCACCAAAAATGGAGCCAATTCCAGTTCCCTACAAGATCCAAGCTCCTTTGGTAAGAGGACAAATTGGAAGATGTAAGACGCAAAGCCGGAAGACCAAAGAAGAACCGCATCAAACCCCGGGATTCATCGACAAGAGATCTACGTTGCAGTAATTGTGGTGCTATGGAACACAACCGAAGAAGATGTACTAGTCAACCGAGAGAGTAAAATAGAATTGTTCAATACCCAAATATTGTTATAAAAAACCATTACAAATCATACAAATATTGCAATCATACAATGTTACAAATTATCTACTCGTCCTCGTCTTGTTGAGTTTGGGTAGGCAGCGGTGCTGATGGAGTCAAAAAAAATTGTGTGAATATCTGGTAGCTTTCATCTCCAGCAGTCTGGTAACTCGGACCCGCTCCAGCATACTGGTAACTAGGGCCCGCTCCATCATACTGGTCACTCGGGCCCACTCCAGCATAATGGTCCTCTGTAGTATCCCTCCGACGACGACGAGAGTGTCTCTGTCGTACTAAGCCGGTCGGATAGTCCGGTGGAAGACGGGATTGTACTGGAGGCATTTCCGGTTCCCGTCCAATACCCAGATGCTCAACACGAGTCACAAGTTCCTCCATAAGACGACGAGTCACATGTTCCTCCATATGAGGTCGTTGTAAATGTTGTCGGTATACACCACTCTGAAATTTGAAACTTGTAAATTAATATATTTATCATATCTATGTATATGTATTTTTGAAAGTATAATGAAGTCATACCAAATCATGCATTCCATCGGCAAAAGCACGCAGAGTAGAATCGTCTACAGATCTAGTCTTGAACCTTTGCTCCTCATAGTGGTATACTCGGTTGCTCATAAGAGGGCATCCCCACCATTGCCTATAGTCCAGGCTACCCATGTCTGCAAAATGTAAACAAAATTTTAGCAAACTATTTACACTAAATCAATACGAATAATGAGTAACTTATAACTTACATTCCTCAGCAGAATTTAGTCTGGGAGACATGTCCCTCACACTATAATTCTCGAACCGATTATTCCAGTCAGCAACGAGACCAAGGATTCGTTGAAATGCATTTGATGCCTCATAACCGACTATCGGTGGATCATCAGAAATTATTGGACTCATTCCGAATTGCTGAAGAACACGGTCTGCCGGATGGTACATGGTGAACCGATCATATATAATATGAGATCTGTGTAAAGTAAATGCATATGATGTCCTCTTGATTTCTGGAGCATCAGGTTCAAGTGAGTAAGGTAACCAGGTAACCTGTTTAAAGATATTGTATCAATTAGATGTGATGTTTATCTACGATCAAAACTTAAATGATTTAAAGATATTTATTGCATATTTAAAATTTACCTCATGATACTGCAGTGTATCAAATTGGCTACGATAAAGTGATACACTCCTGTATTGGTAGTGTTGATAATCCACTACATCTGTAGGCCAGCGCAGAGCAACTGGAAATACTCCAACATCACTGAGAATGCTGGTAACAGGCCTACCAATATAGAAGTGCTCGTAGGATCAGAACTATAAAACAAAAATATGACATTAGTACAAACAAAATTTGCGTATAAAATTATTCTAACTTTTTAAGGTCTTTCATTTGTACCTGAATCAGTGAAATACATCCACAAATACTCTTGCGATTTAATCTCACAAATTCTGTCAGATTGGCGTATAAAAACGCAAGAGTAGCAGCTCCCCACGCATGCTCAGTAGGTTTTGTCAAATCATCCAAGAATGGTAGAAGCTGCACATTTACCATATTTTCCGATGCATCGGGAAATAGAATTGCACCACATAAACAGAGCAGATACGCTATAGTGCAACGAATGACCTGGATATATTAAGTGTTATATAGAATTATACCACTAAATTAAGTCATAAACAAATTTACTAATAAAAGTACATACCCGCATTTCATCTACATCAACCACCCCGTCAACAGTGTGATGTAGGTCCATGAAGTTGCCACGGAGCCATGTAAACTTCACAAAATTGCCGTCTTTTATACCTGATGGAGGGCTAACACCGAGATACCTCCTGATCAGATCAGATCCCTTTAAGTGCGGATCAAAATATATAGCGTTACCTTTAATAGGTAACCCTAGTATATTTGCCACATCAAAAAGGGTGATCATCATCTCGCCGAATGGGAGTTGGAAAGTGTTGCGTTCGGGCCACCAACGCTCCGCAAGACTTACAACTAAATGAAGATCGTGGATTAAATATCTAACACGATCTATATAGTGGAATCCAAAGGATTCCACCAAAGCCTTTTGGACCGAATTTAGCTCCCACGTACGATAATTTCTTTCGGTCCGCCAATGTACATGGATCCGGGTTCGTAAACCAAGATCATGGTCGTATAACTATAAAAAAATATATACATTATATTTTGTGTGTAAATTACTAAAGTTGAAAACTTGTAATTTCAAAAATTACCTCGCCAGTAAATATCTGACTAGAAATGTGGTCTTCACGTTGCTTAATAATAAGCTGGGTAGTCGGTCCGCCAGGAATACGACCGTCATTGTGGGTAGCCATCTCCAAAAATGTTGATTATAAGATGTGAGTAGGAGGAGGAGGAGGAAGATGATTGCTGTGATTAAGGAGGAGGAAGAGGAAGAGGATTGCTGTGAAAACAGGAGGAGGAGGAGGAGGAGGAGAAGAATGTGTTGTGAGGAGTTCTCTGGTAGTGGGGGGTGTTTATAGGGAGGGAAGGGGAGGGGATGGGGGGAAGATGAGGGGATTGGGGGGTCTCCGAGGGAAGGGGAGCGGTCGTAGGTGGGTGGTCTCCGAGGAAGGGGAGGCGTCAGGGAGGGAAGAGAGCGGCCCGCCAACTGAGTTGGCGAGCGGTCTCTCGTAGACCGCGCCCCGCCAACTCAGTTGGCGAGCAGTCTCTCGTGGACTGCGCCCCGCCAACTGAGTTGGCGAGCGGCCTCTCGAGGAGAGCGCCCCGCCAACTCAGTTGGCGAGTAGTCCTCCTCTCTGCAAAAACTCCAAACTTTTCCCTTTTTTTATAATTTTATATAATTTTATTACTTTATACGAAAAAACCGATGATTTAATTGCTTCCGAATAAACTATGGTTTTAACCTGCTAACTGGCCCTTTAAACAGCTTAGCCATCAAAATATTTGGAAGTACATGTTAGGAAATATCTGCAACCAGATTAACAAAAAGAACAAAAATAAAAGACACAATATTTACGTGGTTAACCCAACACTGGCCCCAGAATATGCCGATTCCTGGACTGTGATACCAGTTGTTAGGGAATGGCTACTTCCACGGGTTGTTGCAGGACTTTCACTATAAGGAGAAAAATTACAGTGTTTACAAACACTCACAACTCGCAACACTTCTTGATTCAAGAAGGAACTCTAAAAATTGTACTCTCAATTTTCTGCTTAACACTTGAAGAGAATATTGTTTGTAGTTGATAATTTTTGTGTGTTCTCAAATGAATAGGAAGCCACTTATTTATAGTGCACAAGAATGAACATGAAGGTTCATCTAAGTTTGAGACTTGCACTTTTGATCCCTTGTAAGTTGTACAACCATAGTGAGTTGTTCTCCTCATTGAAATTTGTGAAAGTCTTTGGAAAACATTAATAGTACATCGACTCTATGCTTTCATTTCTATCAATTCTCCAAAAGAAAAAAGTAATAGTATATTACCAGAGCCTTCTAGAGATTTTGAGGATCAAGTTCAAAAATTGAAGATAAGATTTTTTAGGTAAACGTAAAAAAATTATTTCTTTTTACCGATGTACGTGTATTAATGACGTAAATTTAATTTAATTTAAAAAAAAATATTGATTAACTTTCGTATAGAAATTATATTGATCGAATTGTATTGATGGAACGAATATAAAATCTAAATATTAGAAAATACTATTTAAATTTGCAAAATCTCAGTGCGCTCGCTCTCTCTCTCTCTCTCTCTGAGAGCAAAATCAAAATATAATAGATACAAATAAAATAATTGTTTTTAGGAGAGAGAAAACGAAAGTATCTCTTAAGACGGAGATTTTATTTATAGAAATATGCACAGAATCCAAAAAAAAAAAAAAAAAAAAATTGTGAAACCCAACATTGTTTTAGAAGAAAGAAAAGGAAAGTATATTATGTCGTTGAATTCACGATAATTCCGCACAAATCTTGAAGATTTTGTCCGCAGAAGATGTGAAAAGAACAAGCGAACTTGTTAAAGTTGAGCACTGCACTGAGTGCACTATCATCAGACAACCTTGTTAAGGCTACCAGCAGATTTGTCGTGGTAGAGAATGCAGTCTACACTGCTAGCACACAACAAAGTTGCTCAAATAGCAAAAGCTCAATAAGAAGTGGAAACTTCAGTGAAAAATAATCACCGGTGCTCAAAGCGAGATTCAACCATTTCTACCGAAAAACTTATGAAACTCTCGACCACCATAACCTTAACGTGGGACAGAGCATGGACCACCGGTGGCTGCTACTGTTGCTTCGTCTTTAATGCTTACTAACTTCTCATAAGAATGTGTAGGAGCTCTCTTCTAAAAGAGAGCTGAAGCAGCACTTACATAGGAGAGCATCTCCTGTAACCGTCTCACAAAACCACGTGGACATTTGGCCATAAAATATTTCTGGTAAAGTAGACGGTTACCAACTACACCGTCCAAACAATAATATTGCGACGGACCGCAAAATTGCAAAACTTGCGGACGCCGCAGAAGCACGTGGAGCAACTACCACAAAGCGCAAACAACTTCGCAAAAAGTGTCATTTCTACGTCTGATGTGTATATGCATAGTGTGTCATCAAAGCACTACTTTGGATCCTTCGTGTACATCCAACTAGAGAAAATCACACAACATTTAACCATGGAGTTAACTCACCTCATTTGTGCAAGTCAATAAATCATAGTTCAAATATTTAAAAAATAAATATTTTTTTCGAAATAGCAGTCGTTGTATTGTCTTTTTTGACAGTTCAGATTAGTTTAGTTCAAAATCTTGCGATAAATTGAGTAGTTTAAGAATATAATCTGAACGGTCAAAAGATACAATCCAACGACTATTATTTTGGAGAATATTCAGAAATGTTTAAGAGCGGCCCTTTCTCTCTCTCTCTCTCTCTCTCTCTCTCTCTCTCTCTATATTCAGAAATGTTTAAGAGTGTCCTACATGTGACTCACACTCGTGTAAGAATAGTGTCATGGCCAATGAAACATAAATGCCTCATGAAAATGGGGTAGTCTCATAAAGTAGGTCCAATGCATATACATAAATAAAAACATAGTACGACGACACCGTCGTTGCACCCAAGCTTCCTTGGACGCGCAGTTTATATAGCAGTTAAAATAAATGAACTAAATAAAAAGAAAATAAATATGCATGCCTTATATGGAATGTAAAAACAGTACAATGGCAAGGTATACTTGCCTGGCAAGAAATCTGTAAAGTGTACGCGCCCAAATGTCAAGGACACTGAACCTGGAACCAAGGACTCCGAACAAACGTCTCCGATGCTGAAATAAACATCGCCAACGTTTCCGGAATGAGCAAAATAGCTAAAAAGCACATCACTTTCGTCCAATTTGGACACAGGGGCAAAACGGTAATTTCGGACAAAAGTGGGGTCCACGTGTGGCCCACTTTGCACCGAAAAGCGTGCCGAGGGTAACAGTCTCTAAATGGGACAAACTATGGGTCAAACAACTCTAAATGTCAATACGAACCCAACGGTATGTCCAAATTTGGATTCCGATGAGCCGAACAAAATTTGGTCCAAAAAGTCAACTGTGGGGCCCGCCAATTGGCGATCTGGTCAACCGTCTCAGAAATGCGTGAAAATTGGGTCACAGGACCAGCGCGTTACCACGAGTCCAGTGGCGCAAATTTTGTCGCATTCTGACATGCGTGCACAAAATATACGCGAGTTTCACAAAAGTGGCGACACGAGATGTGTCCGCGGATACGGCCTGATTCCGGCGCGCTCACGCGTCCGAATCAGTCCCCACGAATTTTTACTTGTCCCGTTATGCTGTGTGCACCATTTGGTACACTTGGCACACGGCGGGGCGGTCCCGTTTGGCGGGGCGCGCTCCGATCTCCAACTTTTGGAAAACCGGAAAAAGTGGGTGCGCACAGTTTTGTGACGAATATATATTTGTCCACAGCAACTAATAGCACAAAATTATAATACAGAAAATAAACTAGGTCATGTAATCTACAGGTATCAAAAAGAATCACCGAATTCGGATCTCTGTGGTGGGAGATACGAACTCGGCAACATGGGTGGTCAATCTGGAATTCTGCGATTGCAGAATTCTGTCTGCTCGTCCAACTTTGGACGCTGTTTTTCACCTAGGGGCACACGTTTTCCGAGGTTGACTATAAAACAAATATTGGAGAGGGTTGAGGGAAGATCATACCTATAAAAACGGAACAGCGTTTGGTCGAGCGAGTCAACGGAAAATCACGCCGGAGCGAAGGTGCCTCGAGTGGGAGACTGCAGTTCGCGATGTCGGCGTCGACGGGATGGTTGGATGGCTTGGGGAGGCTTCTCTGGCTGTGGTGACGGCTCTAGATGGGAAGAAGAAGTCTGGAGTTTTAGGTTAGGATTTTAGAGAGCTTATTATATATATATATATATATATATATATATATATATATATATTAAGAGAGAGAGAGGGTGAAGGGTCGGATGTTTCCGCGGGTGAAGAGTTATAGGCCGGGCTCTGGTGCAATGAATGGGCGGCTGAATCAAGGGGTCAGCAGCATTCTGCTGAAGGGGGGTTCCACATGCTAAGTGGCTAAGGAATAAGGTAGATTAGTATTTTATTAATATTATTATAATATTAGTTAATCTCAATTCTTATTTTCTTTTCTTTTCCTTTCTTTCTTTATAAATATATATATACATATATATATATATTTGTATATACATATATATTATATATATACTCATAAGAAAATTCATATAATAGGGTATTGCACATCGTTAGGCTAGCAACTGCTCAAGGGGTCTCCTACATGGAATAAATTCCGAAAAATTTCTGAAGGTCCCCTAAGTCATCTAAGGGCCCGAACACCTAACATAAAAATTATTAAAAATCTATTTCTCCTATTTGGACCTAATTACTACAATTTAATTAATAATTAATAAATAAAAAGGTATATACGATTTTCTAGGAAGGGGGTTTTACAGATGGTGAGGGATGAGAACTATCACTGATCTGCATATCAAAAGTTTCTCCTTAAAGTTTCGAGGATAAAACTTTTTCTTGGTGGGTAAGTATGTAGTGCCCCGCTCCGCGTTGGCACTATGTACAAGGGATCGGTTTGCTGACTCGAGTGGAAGTCTTCTCGGAGAGTTCCCGATCGAAACACAAGACGATTGATCTAAGTGAGTGGGCAGAACTTCATTCTCTGATTTTTGCACGCCTTATTAATCAATCTGAGTTTTTGAAATGCTTGTTTGTTTAATAAGTTAACGGTCACATAAGAATGATAGAACGAGAACTGCATGCTTAACTAGAGAACTTGTATGCTTGTCTAAAAGAGATAGAACCATTGTCATGCTAAGTTAAAGAATAGAATATTATATGCTTAGTTACATGGACATCACAATCCAACGAACCATTTCCATGCTAATAAATAAGAGTAAGAGAATGTCCAACTGCTTCCATCGTATGCTAAAGAAAGAAAGAGTAGAACTTCATGCTTAGCTAAAAGAAATAAATGAACCATGCCATACTTTTCTTGTCATTGATACTTGAAAGATAGAACAGTTTGAATTGCTTAAACGATATCAGAGAGATAGCGGCCAGTCTGCATAGAGATAGAGATGGCAGCATGTCCGCACAGAGACAGAAGAGAGAAGAGATTGACTATATGTTTGTTTATTGAACTGTTGCATCCATATAGTGTTTATCTGATAGAGTTGCGTTCATGCATTGGTCTTTAAATAACTTGTGCACAAGATAATCCCACGACCGATTTCCGGGGCACTAGGGACCGTTCGTCCTAGGGGGGGATCAGAGGAATACCCTAAGGCAAAGAAGTCATCGCGATCGGGGGGTATTTATAGTTAGGTCGCATGCTAGGTTAGCCTTCTTGCATACCTAACTGTTTGATGTAGAGACGGAAAGGGAAAGATAACATTATTTATATATATATGCAATTGATACTAACTTATATGTCTGCTGCAGGGATAACCGTTCGGCGAAAGGATAATAATCACTGAATAAGTGATATTCATGCTATCGAACATGCTCTCTTGTATTAAATGCTTTCATAGAAAAGTCTTATTTTTCGTATATGCTTCTATCTCGTGTCTACGATAAGATGTTAACTTATGATAAGAGAAAGAGAGAGATGCTAAGAAGATAGTCCACTAGATGCATGCTAGAGTCTGTAGAGAATGAATATGACTCACGAGACACGTTGCGCACAAGATATAGTAATTGATCTTGCATATCGTGTATGAACTGCTTACCTTGCCTGCTTGCTTGTATATCTAATATGAACGCTGATTTCAAAGATATTTCCAAAAGAAGTAATATGACTCCGTTCATGTACTGTATGTAACAAACCTAGGTAAAACTAGAAATATCACTAGTAATGTAATAGTTTATAACATAATTACTTAGTGTTGGTTTTAGTGAATGTTGCTTCTGTTATTTGATTTTATACTCACCAGTACTTTCTCCAAAATGCTGACCCACCAACAGTTTGCTTGTTCGCATGTGTTGGATCATCCGAGGAAGCGATAGCCGAGCCTCATCCCCAGGACCCAGAAATCTAGAGTCGATGCCTTGAGCCGTATCGAGATTGCTTTGTGCTACTTTTGTATAAAGGGATGTAGTGTATGTAACTTTGTCATTAAAATTGAGAGAAATAGAGTTTGAGTGAATTGTAATCTAGGCCAAGCGCCACTTGTAACACATCTTGATTATCAATAAAGAGCTTATTTTCTTATGCCATTGTGTTCTTTACTTTTCTGCAATATTGTGCCGCTGCTCCCGTCTTGAATAGCTTATTTGCCCTTGTTCAAGCTTTGGCCTTGTGCAAACGCAGCTTAGGCTTGCACGGTATCACACCCAAGCGAGGACGATCGGTCCTGCAAGGACCCAAGCGAGGACGAACGACGCCCTGCAAGACCGGGGCGTGATAGTTGTAAGGGGGTTGAAGCTATTAGGACAAAGGGTTTAACATTATTTTTGTCGATCTTGTAATTTTACCTGAGTTATAAATAATTTGTCCAGGTGGCGTAGTCACCGCCATATACTTGACTTTATCTATGCTTGGTGTTTATTAGACAAGTGTTGGTTATCTCAGGTGGGTTGGCCTAAAGTTTCCGCTACGGTCAGTCTTAGACACGGTATCAGAGCGCTTGCAGGGTGTGTCCGATCTCAACATGAAGGTTTTGTATTTCTAGGAATTTATTTTCTATTTTTTCATGGGAAAACAATACAACATTGTTATATCCATATCCATGTTTGGTTAGGTTATGTTGAAAATATAGAAAATGAATCTTAATTTATTTAGTTTTTCATAAATACCCTTCCATGCTTCTATTACTTAAATTTACATGTTTGGGATAGAAGTTAAAATTTTGAAAGTAAAATCATGGTGTTATTGTCCAAACAAAATATTCAAACAACATTCCTAATAAAGCAAAACTATTCCCAATGGCGGTCTTGGAAATTACTTTTTCACTAAACATACCAAAAAAGGGTAAGGAATCTAAAACTCATTTTCAATCCTACACATACCAAACAAAGGTAGATGATTCATATGCAAACACAGACACAATAATAATAATAATAATAATAATAATAATTTTATTACACAAACAAAACGAATTCAACAGAATGTTCCCTTTAAATCAGAACAAAATCAAGGATGTTCGAGAACTCGCTATCTCGACGATGACGCTCTCAAACGTGTCCACGTGAGTAGATGCAACATATAAACAAATTCGAAAGAGATTATAAGAATCACAACAAAATAATCGATAAATTCTTTATATCGAATTGGAACTCACCGAGAAAAATCTCACCAAATGACCCGTTATCAATCTTCCAAGAAATAAAAGTAGAAAAGAAAACATTTTCTTGTTGTTTTCTTCCTTTTTTTTTACTTAGGAGAATACTGTTGTAGATTTGACTGTACGTAAAGAGAGATTGAGGTTACAAACAGTTTCAAAATTTACATTAGTGGAAGATCAATGAGCTTTGTATCCATATATAATTTTTTTTATTTCTAAGAATCTATATTATTCAAATAATCTATTTATGAAAGGATGATGTTATTAACACTCATAGGATGTCATCATGCACTTATCTTTAATTTTTTTTATCATTCAAATTTCAAATATGTCCCTGCATTATGAGTGCATGATAACATTTTAGGAGTGTCAATAACAGCACCGTCCATGCATTCACAATGCATTTACAAATTAATGTCATATTTAATGTAGGAACATATTTAGAATTTGAATTATAGAAAATTTAAAATGAGTGCATGATGACATTTTATGAGTGTCAATAACGACATGTTTTATAAAATTACTAGTAACGTGCACGTGTGTTGCACGCATATTCCTCAAAATTAATTTATATTGTACTTGTTTATTTCGTAATTTTTAATTTTTTTGGCTCTATGGTTAAACAATATGTTGGGTACTTTTATTTAAAAATGATTAATTTGTATCTTTAGTAAGTTTTTTAAAATGTTTAATTAATTGGATGATGATTTACATTAATTTGTATATTCCGTAAGTTTTTTTTTTAATTTTTAGTTAATTGGATGAGGATTTACAAACGGAGAGAAAGTTAGTTTGATAATTTGTATCTTCCGTAATTTTTTTAATTAATTAGATGATGATGGAGAATTACAAATGGCTTAGAAGGCTCAATTTTGAGCCGTCTAAAAGCTGTCTTATAATCAACTAGTAATGTGCACGTGCATTACACGTGCGTTAAAAAATATTAAAAATAAATAAATATAAATTTATTATAAAAAAATATAATTTTTAGAAATTGAACTCAAGTAACTAAGAAAAATGACTTCCACCTTAACCACTTGAGTTAAAGTTGTTTAGTTATAAATATATCATATTAGGTAGTTAAATACTTGGTTAATTTTTTTTTAAATAATTAGTGGAGTATATAGATAGTTATTTAGTTATCTTCTTATTAAATATTTTAATTTATTTAAATTGATGATATGTATATGGTTTGGACTTGAGCCGTTTCCAAACGGCATTACAGTATTAGAGAGAGAGATTATACAGTATTAGAGAGAGAGAGAGAGAGAGAGAGAGAGAGAGAGAGAGAGAGAGATTAGAGATTAGAGATTTTGAACATTCTAAAAGCTATCTTGTATTATGGAAGATGTAATCCAAATATACTGTTATATGGAATAGTATAGATAACAATACTAATACTACTACTACTACTAATAATAATAATTTAATAAATAAATAAATTACCAACAACCATACGTGGGGAAGAAGAAGAAGAAGCTTCTTTCTGGCTCGTCAGTCTGACTGTATAGTTAGATGACGCTGTTTTGACTGACTATAATTTTAGGGTTAAGGGTTATTCCACGAACCTTCGATATAAGGAATCCCATTAATATTCTCCGATGACTCCCCCCATCCCTCCCTCCCTCTCCTTTCTTCTTCCTCTGAAGATCTCGGTGTGTTTTGTTTTATAGTCAAGATAATTTTTAGGGCTCTTGTCTCCTGATCTGATTGTAAAGGTTTGAAAAATCTCATTTTCCTAATATTTTTTGAATTTTCTTAGGCAATTTGTTGAGCTGTAATGCGTAGTTTCTTGGAAAGATTGCTGCTTTAGAGGAACTCCATCCTGTGTGTGCTTCAGTTTTGGATTCTGTAGTTGACTTTCTGTTATTTTAAGTGTTTAGACCTCATAACCCAAAAATTTTGGGCATTTTATGGACTTGTAATTCTTCATTTTGTTGAAAAGATTGTATCTTTGGAGGAATTTCATCTTGGATGAGATTCATTTTTTTTTTTTTTAGTTAATTTTCTTGGTTGGGTTCTGGGAGTATCATTGCCCATTTTTTAAGAATGGCATTTTATTGGCTTCTACTACCTAATTTATTGAAAAAATGGCTGCTTTAGTGGGATTTCATTCTGGGTCTACTTCTTTTGATATATTTTTAGTTGATTTTCTGTTAATTTTAGTGTTTAAACCTCGTGTCCCACAAAATTTTGGGCGTTTTATTGACTTTTGCTTCTTAATTTTGTTGAAAAGATTGCATCTTTGGAGGAATTTTATTCTGGATGTTCTTCAAATTTTGATTTTTAGTTAATTTTCTTGGTGGGGGTCTCTGGGAATAGCATTTTTCCTTTTAAATTTGTTTTTTTTTATTGACTTCTAGTTCCTAATTTCTTGAAATAATTGGATCCTGGGTCTGCTTCAGTTTTGACTTTTTTATTAACTTTCTGTTATGGGGTTCTAGCCCATAGGCATTTTACCGTCTTTCAATTCTTAATTCTGTTCATCCTCGGTGTTCATCAAGTTTTGATTTTTGGTTAATTTGCTTGTTGGGGATTCTGGGAATTAAAATTAAAAGGTCCGGATCTCATGCCCCATTAAAAAAATTGACAATTTGTATGACTTTTAATTCTTAAGTTCTTCAAATGAGGAATTTCATCCTGGGTGTTATTCAATTTTTTTGATTTTGAGTTGATTTTTGTCTTGGTGGGTTTACTGACAGGTTTAAGGTTTAAAATTTAGATCTCATGTTCCAGTATTCTTTTAAAAAAATTGGCTTTTTGTTGACCTATAATTCCTAATATATTAAATATATTGCTTTCTGAGAGGAATTTAATGTTGGGTGTGCTTCGATTTTTTTAATTCTAGTTGATTTTATTAATGGGTTTTCTGGGAATTTTAGGGGTTGTATTCTCTGAGTTTGATATTCTCATGTCCTCAATTTTTATTTTTAAATAATTAGGCATTTTGTCACTTTTAATTCCAAATTTCGTGTAAAGATTGATTCCTTAGTGGAATTTCATCCTTGGTATTCTTCAAAATTTGATTTTTAGTTAATTTTCTTGGTGAGTTTTCTGGGAAATTTCAAGATATCTAGTTTTTAAAGGCAAATTCTGATATTTGGGTAGCTAGTTGTTAGTATGATTGATTTATGTTGTTGGCAGGTTGTATTTCTTGGGCTTAGCCTATTTGTTGAGGAAATTTGTGAAGAAAAAGATGCGAGCGCCGTCGCTCCTCTCCCAATGCTTGCCGGGCTTGCTGCCCAATGATAGGAATCGTCATGGTGGTGTCGCCATAGTTTCCGAAAGGGATTTGCATGTTCCTTCGCCAGCCGTTGAGATTGTTCCTTCCAGAGTAATTAATTACCTCCTCTGCTTATTTGTCTACAATCTTTGCATTTGGTATACATAGTATGCATAAAGAGACTTGTTGCAATTCATCTTCAATTTTGAGGTTTTTAGATTGTAAATTGGTTATTATGGTATCCTAGATCATTACTGCCTGTAGCAAAAGCGAAAAAGTGATTTACACTACCAGTAACATGTAACTTTTTGTTCGTCATTTTAGAACTTTGACTCTCTTTTTCAACCATCATTTTCTCTTACTAGTCCTTTTATATGTTGATAGCTTTAGCATGGGTCTTTCAGATTTAATCTTTTGAGGATTTTGTGTTTGTTTCTGTGAGGTGCCATCTTTTACTTCAGCACTGAAGATATGTGGACATGGATCTTTAACTATGTTGTATGTCAAATATGACATGACATACTATGTTACTTGGAATCGGATATGGGTGTCGGGTACAGGTACATATCCAAGAGTCATGTCCTTTAAACCAAGGTTTAAAGTATCGGCCGATACCGATACGTATCGGACGTATCGGATCGGTTTTGTCCCCTGTCGATCCGATACCAATAGAAAAGATCGATATCGGCCGAAACTGGTACGAAAAAGTTCGTATCGGTCACGGGACCCATACGGAAAAAAATCAGATCAAATCAGATTATCACAGGAACTTTAACAAAGTAGATGTTCTACAAAAAGCCAAAAAAAAAGTAGAAATTGATTCCAGACATATCAAATCCAACAGAGAACAATAATGAAGAACCAAAATAGTAGACAAAAAAAAACTATAAATAAAGGCAAATTCTTCTACAGACATACACATGATGACTATTGTTTTATTTAGTTATAATAAAAATAAAATAAAAACACGTAAATAATGCATAAATATGTAAATTATTTTTCTATTTTTTTACTAATTTATTAATAATTATTTAAATATTGCCGATACAGCCGATACCAAAAAATTCGATACTCCGATCCGATACCGTCGATACTGCCGATACGGATACTCATACAAATTGTCCAATACCGATATCGATACCAAGTTTTTGAACCTTGCTTTAAACTCATAATTAAAGGACACACAAACAAGGCTAAAAATGATTCAAATTTTGGATACGGGTACAAAAATATGACTAAGATTTCATAAAAAGACATGTAATTATAAACTAGTAGTAAACTTTACTGAACTAGTTGAATAAGTCCCTAAGGGCTGTTCCTTCAACTCCCCTACTACTTTACTATCAGTCTACCATATTAAAATAAACTATCTCCTTCACTACCACATTAAAATAAACTATCAACTTCACTACCAGTCTTCCGATTGTCACTATGAAGTATTCGATTGTCACCTTGGAGGATCGGATACAGATCCCATACTCATATCCATGTCCTATCGGGTCGACATGGGTACTTCTCCTTAAAGTGGAGAGTCCGGGTAACATAGATGACATGTAGAGAACATGAGTGAGACACTGAATTTGACATGTCCTAGTGTATCTTAAAGTCTCTATTGTGTCTGACACATACATCATAAGGACACGATACAAATATATTAGTGCCCATGCTTACTAGGCCTTTACTTTGCATACAGTGACCAATATGTTAATTTCGTAAAGAGGTAGATAGCAACCATTTTGTTATTTTTGATATGTAGGTAAAGTGTAAAAAATTCCTCATTAGTTTTGCGTTTTTGCATTTAAAGACCCCTGGTTTTAAAAAACCCTCGCATTTTTATTTTGGCTAAGTTTGCACCCATTTTGAAATATGCCGTTAACAACCGTTAAAATACGTCTGAAAAGACGATTTTACCCCTCTCCCCATTCTCTCTCTCTCTCTCCCCCCCCCCCTCTTCGGTGGGTGGGGGGGGGGGGGGGGGAGGAGGCGGGTGGCCGCGCGGGGAGGAGGAGGGTGGCCGCGGGGAAGAGGAGGGGAGGAGGAGGGTGGCCGCACAGGGAGGAGGGGGGCTGCCACCACTGCGGAGGGTGAGGGAGGGGAGGGGGGTGAATGGGGAAGAGGGGGAGGGTATTTTGGGTAATTTTTTATTTTTAAAACAACCACTAACGGTCAAATCTGACAGTTTGTAAACGGTAGGGAGCATTTTGATCGAGTCATATATTGCGGGAGGGTTTAATTGCTATATTTGTCTATCGAGTCTTATTTTGCTAACGAGACAAATTGAAGGGATTTTTTTTTGCACTTTACCCTTTGGTATGTCTGTAATAAACTTTATGTTGACATTTTGCAGAATGCTCACCCCTACAAGTATGCCGGAGAGAATGTTGATTTGCAAGGGATCAACATTTTCAAGGTATGTATTCTATAGAAGGATGTCGGCTTGGTCTTGAGCCATGGGATTTATATCTCTTACTAAAACTAGGCTGATTAGAATAGGTCATTTCTGTGTTAGGCAAATCTGCGCCCCATATTTGACTAACCATGCTTTGAGTGAATTAAGATCATTGCCTGGAATGTCTTTAGCCAATGAAAATTTGTGAAAGAAAATAATAATAATAATAATAAGTCTTCCCTTTTGTGTTTAACTTGGATGCTGATGCTTGCTCATGCTTCAGGGAAGAGTGAGTGTAGCAGATATTATTGGGTTTTCAAGTTCAGAGATGATATCTACAAAACCAGATGGTGAATTACTGCTATCTGGGGTTCATTGAATGTACTTTGTTAGTTTTGGCATGACAAGGGATTTAACATGCCAAGCCTCTTTCTTTTGCTGTTGCAGGATCTCTAAAGTCTTGGGAAAGTTCAATTGATCTTGTAAATACTCTTAAGAACGAGATTCGTGATGGGCAACTAAGTTTTAGGGGCAAACGCCTCCTTGAGGTAATGCAGTGGGAAAAGATTTTTTTTTAATCTTTACAACAGCTAAGAGGAGGCACAATACATCATGTTTTATTTTTACTTTTTTCTTGTCATCTTTCCAAACTTCTCGAAAAATTCCATTTTGAGAAGTTGTTTATCATATGATTCATATCTGCAAAGGTTTTGTTAGTTTGACACTTAGGATTTATTTTCTGTTTTTCCTGATTCTATAAGTTTTTACGTGTTTATAATCAATGCCTCACTGCCTCAGTGCCTGCAAGAAATTCTTGTGACCTCTCCCATATTACCTTTCTTCAGCTCACATTTCCCATGCCTAAGTTCAACACTTAAAATGTCACAAAATTTAAGCTTGTTAATAACCATAATCCAATCATATGCTCGGCAAGTTGATACTGCACGTGTGGAATTTACTTCCATACTTTTCTTAGTTGTTATATGGAGGCCTCTTGGACAAGCCCTTTTTGGCGTCATTACCACAAGGTTGCAGAAAACTACATGGTTACATAAATTTACTCGTAGATTACTCATTTGATGCTTGTTAACATTTTCACAAGTTCAAGATTCAAGGATAATAAATTAAAGGCACATTTTTATATCAAAACATTATGGATTTTCGCAAAGTTTGTGAGTATTAGGAGATAATTTTTTTTTGTCTGGAAGCTATATCAAAACATCGCGAATTCTGAATTAGTCAAACACATTCCATTGCATACAAAACACACCCTAAAAGTATTATAAGGTATAAACTTCGCTTACTGTTGGCATAAAACTAAGTTAACAATTGAATGAAATACAAAAGAAGTGTGACCAATAAATTAATTATGAGCTTTTGCATAGGAGTATGAACCTAGGTGTATATTGTCCGTTACTTTGTAAATAAGTGATTATGATTTGCTCAAATGGAAATGTTATGAATAACTTCTCAAGACAATGAATTTTTGTAGTTTATCACCATCAGGTAGTTGATCTGTCTACTTAACATTTCTTATATATTTCTGCAGCTTGGATGTGGTTACGGTCTTCCGGGGATTTTTGCTTGCCTGAAGGTAAGCCTCAGTTTGCTTACTTTGAATTGCATATTTATATTCTAAGACAGTTGATATATACGTATAAGAAGATCTTAAATTGTTCATGCGAAGAATTTAACTCTCAACATGTAAATTTTTACTAATATATATGTATAAGAAGATCTTAAATTGTTCATGCGAAGAATTGAACTCTCCATAACATGTCAATTTTTACTACTTTATTGTTTATCAAACAATAAACAACAAGAACATATCCTTTATCCAAAAAATTTGGGTTGGCTGTTTGAATCCTCTTTTTCCATTCGGCTCTGTTAAGGGCCATGCCCTCTGTGACACTAACAAAACCATATCCACTAGTTTATTGTTACATATCCCTTGTAATGTAATTTGGAGCTTTTGCAGGGTGCATCAACAGTGCATTTCCAGGATCCAAATGCTGAGACTATAAGATGCACCACAATAGCCAACGTGCTTGCAAATCTTGAGCAGGCTCGCGATAGGCAGAGCCGTCAACCAGAGAGCCCTATCACTCCCTCACGTCAGCAGTTGGCTCCTGATGTCCATTTCTATGCTGGAGACTGGGAGGAGCTCCATACTGTTCTTTCGGTGGTTGCGACCGAGCAACAACCTGCTCCGAGAGTCAGCTTCTCTGAGGAAGACTTCTTGGATGGGTGCAGTAGCCAGGATGGAAGCGTTGTTGGTTATGAATCTTCTTCCCGGCATTCAAGGAAACTTTCAGGAAGTCGTGCATGGGAAAGGGCAAGAGAAGTAGACACAGGAGATGATGGGTATGATATTATATTGTTTACTGATGTCCCACACTCGGTAACCTCTCTGAAGAAGCTGTATGGCCTCATAACAAAGGTTTGTTGCTTAGTTTCTTATACGTCTTTGGTACTCTTATTGTCTTCATCGGGGTTTTATAGAACACAGAACCTACTGATGAAATTTTCACCGGAAAAAATAATCTGAAGTGCCCATTTACTATGGCATTAACATATTAATTGTCAATTGCTATATAACTGGTCTGTGACAGTAGCTGTGATCCTTCAACTTTTTAATTAGTAACTACTGCCTCTAAATTGAAGTCTTCATAACCTACTCACTGTTTGATATCATGATATCGAACTCTCGATATGGATTATTAGATGGTGCATGCTCATAGTACTGTTAAGTGGTCATCAAGTAGAAAGGGGGTTCTAATGACTTGGGAGTATAGACTAGAGAGCTAGATAAGGAAAACAGTATAATGTGATCTTCAACGTAAGTTCTCCTCGTTTTGCTCTTCACTTTCTCTTTACAGAGATGAGGAAAGCAGTATCTCAATGCCTTCATTGTAAAGTTAGATCAAGTGTGTAGACAAGAAGCTATCCATCTATTTGGTTCTTGGAACTTAGCCAAGAACTCACAGCACTTGGAGAACTTGGGAGTAGTTCTCAAAGTTTTCTTGTTCGACTTAGAGAAGTTGGAACTTAGCCAAGGAACTTCGAGAACAGAGAACTTAATCAAGCCAAAAATGGTAGGAACTTGGAGATGACGGGTTCCAGGCTTTAGTTCTTGGGGTTCCAAGTTTGGTTTTCCCCTAACCAAACACAATAACTTACGAAAGATGGCACAAGAACTTGAAAAAATTGGCAATGGGACCGACCAACATAGTTCCTTGGATTCTTTGGCTTCTCCATGTTCAAAGACCCGAAAAGCTCCCAAGAGAAGTTGCATCTCGCTTCAGCTAGGCACACACCTTGCCTTTGCATCGGGGTATGTGACCTTATACATGGGCAGATGGACATGAAAGCTTGTGGGGGCTAGCCCCAAATGAATTTAGGAAAAAATAATTATGTAGTTATTTTTATAATTTGTTTTGCCAAAACTTAGAAACTTAACCATCAACTACATAGTTAATTATCAAATAGTAGTGTCTGGTGAACTACTTAGCTTTTTTTTTTTTTTTTTTTACCTAGGAGGTATTTGTTTTGAAGCTTGGTCCACATATTATAGGTATTTTACAATTTTTTTTCCTTCTTATTTTGCAAAGCCCTCACTGAATAAAATTTCAAGCCCCCATTGTATAAAATTTCTGGATCTGCCCTGACCTTATACAAGGACGCAATAGCATTATCAACCCTCCCTGTCTAGGTTTCGAGTCTCAAGTGCAAGCTTTCCCTGTGTTGCTGCTAACAAGTTCTAGCTGGGGAAGGCAACACAACGCAAAGGGCTGATGTTCATCTTCTTATTATGCACGACTTGTTTTGCTCAGGCGTGCTCTCCTTGTGCACTTAGTTATGCACTTTGTGCCTATGCCGCTTAGGCCCTGAAGGACCTTTGTGCCTTAAGTGCGCCATTTTGCATCGTACAACATTGGGTTTAATTAAAAATAAAACAAAAGAAGATTTGGATCTGACCGTAACTGGTTTGCAATATTTCCAGTGCTTGCGGCCCCCTTATGGAGTGTTGTATCTAGCTGCAAAGAAGAGCTTTGTTGGTTCGAATGGCGGAGCTCGACATCTGAAAGCACTGGTGGATGAGAAAGGTATTTTTGGTTCACACGTGGTTACGGAATTGTCGGACAGGGAAATCTGGAAGTTCTTCTTCAAGTGAATAAGGCTGGGGACATAGGTCGATATATACTGTTATCCCCCTTGTAACTACCACATTCTCAAATTGAGTTTTTTCTTCTTCTTTTATGGTAATAAGGTCCCCAGGAACATAGGTCCATGTGGTACTGCAAGAATAATGCAAACCTACCACTTTGTAGATTTTTTTTTTTTTTCCTCTTGTAGATGTTCATTATTTCTTTTCCAAAATGGTTATGATGTACGCAGAAGTATTGTTTGATTCAGTTCAATATGTATGTAACTTACAAGTTATTGTCTATCTATATTTAACTACTTATGAGATTCATTTGATAAAAAGTTACCAGATTTTAGTTTCCCGTCTGCAGATCAATTTCCATATATTTGGCATTATGTCTTCATTTTCAGCATCTAGTTTTCGAACTTTTATTTTTGTCCAGTCAAGGTTGTAAAAATTGTTAGGTGGTAGTCGGACAGGTACCGGACACCTAGTATCTAGGTGCGGACTAATTTCGCCTAGGCACCGACTAGTGTTGACTAATTTTTCGTAGGCGCCGACTAGCGTTTATGTGTCTCATGATCCCCATACTAGGTGGCGATTTTTTTCGAAAATTAGGACTGGTGCTGGTTCTTGGGTACTTCTTCTCAACCTCAAAAAATTGTCTGCAGTCTTTGAGCCTAACCTTCGTGGTGAGGTGGCTAGATAAGCTGGTGTCTCATGAACTAGCCTAAGCTGTTTCCAGATTTATTGTGATGTGCAGATAACAATGTAATGATTTAACGGATTTTTCCGTATAAAGTAATAAATTTATATAAAATTACAGGAAAAGGAAAATGTTTGATGAAATTGTATGGAGGAGGAGGACCCGCCAATTCAGTTGGCGGGGTGCAGTGGTCTAGTCGCTCGCCAACTGAGTTGGCGGGGCGCACTCCTTGAGAGGCCGCTCGCCAACTCAGTTGGCGAGTGATGCTGAGTTGGCAGGGCGCTCGCCAACTCAGTTGGCGAGTAATGCTGAGTTGGCAGGGCAGTGACCGTTGCACTCTGCTCGCCAACTCAGTTGGCGAGTAAGGATCCGTTCTCCCACTTAGCCGTTGCACAACGGCTATTACATTCAACACTCTCCCTATATATATTTCCTATCTCAACCAAATCATCTCACACTCACTCTATTTCCTCTCTTCCCTCTATCAAAGTCTCCAACACTCTCTCAGTCTCTCTGCCACTAGCAAAGCTTCAGCCAAAGTTTTGCCTGCAGCTAAAGTTCATTTGAGTTTTCTGTAGCAAAAGTTCTCAACCGTCATGGATCGTAGCATAAAAATTGTATGCTCGTACGGAGGTAAAGTAAATGGATTAAATTACGAAGGAGGAGAAAGTATAATTTTTTCAACTTATCCGAATATTAGTTTTGAAAATATACGTAATCATATTATTGAACGTTGTTCTATTCATTATGATTTTATTCTGAAGTCTATATTTTGTTCTAATTGTTTTTTGATAGATAGTGAAGATGCATGAAATTATATTCTTGAGATTAATTCACAATCACGGTATATAAAAATATATGTTATTAAAGTAGCAGCAACCTTAGAAAGTAGAAATAATGAATATTTTTCTGAATATCAGCATGTTAGTTCGGGTGCTAGTTCTTCTCAACAAATAGTTTCATTTATCCAAGAAGGTCATTCATCAGATGAATCTAACCATGATGATGATAGTGACAACGACGATGGAAATAGTGATGATTTAGCTGAAAATGTAGATTATACGGTAGATGATGATGTTGTAAAAACTATCACTGATGAAGTATTTAAGGGACAATCATTTCCTAGTCGTTCTCACTTTAGAAGCTTTATAAGTAATTTAGCAATTAAATATAATTTTAGTTGTTCAGCTAGTGTTATGAATAATGCTCGTGGAATTATATATAGTTGTGATCAACCGAATTGTAATTGGAGAGTATATGTCAAATCTATTGGAAATGGCGATATAGTTAAAGTTAGTACATTAGAAAATCGTCATTCTTGTTTAGGAAGACTTAGTACAGGACGTCATCGACTAGCTACCGCTTCATGGATTAAGACCATGATAATTGACATTATTAGAGATAACCAGTCATACAGTCAATCACAAATTGTTAAAGATATATATATGGAGCACCGTATACAAGTTAGTTATTCTAAAGCATGGAGAGCCCGAGAGACAGCATTAGCTGAAATTAATGGTAGTTATGATGAGGCATACGCTAGTCTTGAGGAGTATTGTTATAGAATTATGGAGACAAATCCAGGTAGTACATGTTTTATTAAAACTGCCGAAAACAATAGCTTCCAACGAATTTTTATTTGTTTTAAGTCATGTATTGATGGATTTTTAAGGGGATGTTTACCAATTATTAGTACTGATGCTACATTTCTTTCGTCTAAATATCAAGGTATCTTATTTATTGCTTGTGCTCACGATCCTAACTATCAATTATATCCTATAGCTTATGCTGTTGCTGAAGGTGAGAATAGTGATTCTTGGTCTTGGTTTTTAAATTCTCTTAAAATATCTTTTGAAGGTTGTTTTAATGATTGGAGTACAATTTCATTTATATCTGACAAGCAAAAGGGATTAATAAATGATGTTCGTGCTATTTTTCCTGCATCTCCTCATTTTTTTTGTATTCAACATTTTAAACAAAACATGAAAAAAGTTACCAAAGAACAAGTATTTCAACACTTGTTAGACTCGCTTGCTAGATCATATAATGAAACAGATGCAGAGAGTGTGTTTGATATAATTAAAGCCGAGAACATAATTTTGTACGATTGGCTTATTGGTGTAAACGATGAAAGTCGTCGATTTGAACATTGGATAACAGCGTATGCTACTTGTCCTAGATTAGATATTAACACTTCTAATCTTCCTGAATGTTTCAATAGCTGGATTAAGAAATTACGAGATAAGCCAATAACAATACTTCTCGATGGTATTAGAGCCAAGATTATTACACTTCATGACAATCGTAGAAAGAATGCTGAAAATATAGACACAGATTATTGTCCGAAGATGTTAAAGAACATGGCTTCTATTATCAAAGAGAAGAATCACCTAGAAATATTAGCTATTGATAGTTATAAGTTTGAAATAATAGACCGGGCAACAAGTAGAACCTATGTTGTTAATATAACTGACAGATCTTGTACATGTTTTAGATCGTACCATACTTATATACCATGTATACATGCATGTTTTGTTTGTAGATATTGCAATATTAGTATTGATAATTTTTATCCTGCAGTATTTTCGATGGAAACCTTGAAAAGTGTATACGCACCAAAAATGGAGCCAATTCCAGTTCCCTACAAGATCCAAGCTCCTTTGGTAAGAGGACAAATTGGAAGATGTAAGACGCAAAGCCGGAAGACCAAAGAAGAACCGCATCAAACCCCGGGATTCATCGACAAGAGATCTACGTTGCAGTAATTGTGGTGCTATGGAACACAACCGAAGAAGATGTACTAGTCAACCGAGAGAGTAAAATAGAATTGTTCAATACCCAAATATTGTTATAAAAAACCATTACAAATCATACAAATATTGCAATCATACAATGTTACAAATTATCTACTCGTCCTCGTCTTGTTGAGTTTGGGTAGGCAGCGGTGCTGATGGAGTCAAAAAAAATTGTGTGAATATCTGGTAGCTTTCATCTCCAGCAGTCTGGTAACTCGGACCCGCTCCAGCATACTGGTAACTAGGGCCCGCTCCATCATACTGGTCACTCGGGCCCACTCCAGCATAATGGTCCTCTGTAGTATCCCTCCGACGACGACGAGAGTGTCTCTGTCGTACTAAGCCGGTCGGATAGTCCGGTGGAAGACGGGATTGTACTGGAGGCATTTCCGGTTCCCGTCCAATACCCAGATGCTCAACACGAGTCACAAGTTCCTCCATAAGACGACGAGTCACATGTTCCTCCATATGAGGTCGTTGTAAATGTTGTCGGTATACACCACTCTGAAATTTGAAACTTGTAAATTAATATATTTATCATATCTATGTATATGTATTTTTGAAAGTATAATGAAGTCATACCAAATCATGCATTCCATCGGCAAAAGCACGCAGAGTAGAATCGTCTACAGATCTAGTCTTGAACCTTTGCTCCTCATAGTGGTATACTCGGTTGCTCATAAGAGGGCATCCCCACCATTGCCTATAGTCCAGGCTACCCATGTCTGCAAAATGTAAACAAAATTTTAGCAAACTATTTACACTAAATCAATACGAATAATGAGTAACTTATAACTTACATTCCTCAGCAGAATTTAGTCTGGGAGACATGTCCCTCACACTATAATTCTCGAACCGATTATTCCAGTCAGCAACGAGACCAAGGATTCGTTGAAATGCATTTGATGCCTCATAACCGACTATCGGTGGATCATCAGAAATTATTGGACTCATTCCGAATTGCTGAAGAACACGGTCTGCCGGATGGTACATGGTGAACCGATCATATATAATATGAGATCTGTGTAAAGTAAATGCATATGATGTCCTCTTGATTTCTGGAGCATCAGGTTCAAGTGAGTAAGGTAACCAGGTAACCTGTTTAAAGATATTGTATCAATTAGATGTGATGTTTATCTACGATCAAAACTTAAATGATTTAAAGATATTTATTGCATATTTAAAATTTACCTCATGATACTGCAGTGTATCAAATTGGCTACGATAAAGTGATACACTCCTGTATTGGTAGTGTTGATAATCCACTACATCTGTAGGCCAGCGCAGAGCAACTGGAAATACTCCAACATCACTGAGAATGCTGGTAACAGGCCTACCAATATAGAAGTGCTCGTAGGATCAGAACTATAAAACAAAAATATGACATTAGTACAAACAAAATTTGCGTATAAAATTATTCTAACTTTTTAAGGTCTTTCATTTGTACCTGAATCAGTGAAATACATCCACAAATACTCTTGCGATTTAATCTCACAAATTCTGTCAGATTGGCGTATAAAAACGCAAGAGTAGCAGCTCCCCACGCATGCTCAGTAGGTTTTGTCAAATCATCCAAGAATGGTAGAAGCTGCACATTTACCATATTTTCCGATGCATCGGGAAATAGAATTGCACCACATAAACAGAGCAGATACGCTATAGTGCAACGAATGACCTGGATATATTAAGTGTTATATAGAATTATACCACTAAATTAAGTCATAAACAAATTTACTAATAAAAGTACATACCCGCATTTCATCTACATCAACCACCCCGTCAACAGTGTGATGTAGGTCCATGAAGTTGCCACGGAGCCATGTAAACTTCACAAAATTGCCGTCTTTTATACCTGATGGAGGGCTAACACCGAGATACCTCCTGATCAGATCAGATCCCTTTAAGTGCGGATCAAAATATATAGCGTTACCTTTAATAGGTAACCCTAGTATATTTGCCACATCAAAAAGGGTGATCATCATCTCGCCGAATGGGAGTTGGAAAGTGTTGCGTTCGGGCCACCAACGCTCCGCAAGACTTACAACTAAATGAAGATCGTGGATTAAATATCTAACACGATCTATATAGTGGAATCCAAAGGATTCCACCAAAGCCTTTTGGACCGAATTTAGCTCCCACGTACGATAATTTCTTTCGGTCCGCCAATGTACATGGATCCGGGTTCGTAAACCAAGATCATGGTCGTATAACTATAAAAAAATATATACATTATATTTTGTGTGTAAATTACTAAAGTTGAAAACTTGTAATTTCAAAAATTACCTCGCCAGTAAATATCTGACTAGAAATGTGGTCTTCACGTTGCTTAATAATAAGCTGGGTAGTCGGTCCGCCAGGAATACGACCGTCATTGTGGGTAGCCATCTCCAAAAATGTTGATTATAAGATGTGAGTAGGAGGAGGAGGAGGAAGATGATTGCTGTGATTAAGGAGGAGGAAGAGGAAGAGGATTGCTGTGAAAACAGGAGGAGGAGGAGGAGGAGGAGAAGAATGTGTTGTGAGGAGTTCTCTGGTAGTGGGGGGTGTTTATAGGGAGGGAAGGGGAGGGGATGGGGGGAAGATGAGGGGATTGGGGGGTCTCCGAGGGAAGGGGAGCGGTCGTAGGTGGGTGGTCTCCGAGGAAGGGGAGGCGTCAGGGAGGGAAGAGAGCGGCCCGCCAACTGAGTTGGCGAGCGGTCTCTCGTAGACCGCGCCCCGCCAACTCAGTTGGCGAGCAGTCTCTCGTGGACTGCGCCCCGCCAACTGAGTTGGCGAGCGGCCTCTCGAGGAGAGCGCCCCGCCAACTCAGTTGGCGAGTAGTCCTCCTCTCTGCAAAAACTCCAAACTTTTCCCTTTTTTTATAATTTTATATAATTTTATTACTTTATACGAAAAAACCGATGATTTAATTGCTTCCGAATAAACTATGGTTTTAACCTGCTAACTGGCCCTTTAAACAGCTTAGCCATCAAAATATTTGGAAGTACATGTTAGGAAATATCTGCAACCAGATTAACAAAAAGAACAAAAATAAAAGACACAATATTTACGTGGTTAACCCAACACTGGCCCCAGAATATGCCGATTCCTGGACTGTGATACCAGTTGTTAGGGAATGGCTACTTCCACGGGTTGTTGCAGGACTTTCACTATAAGGAGAAAAATTACAGTGTTTACAAACACTCACAACTCGCAACACTTCTTGATTCAAGAAGGAACTCTAAAAATTGTACTCTCAATTTTCTGCTTAACACTTGAAGAGAATATTGTTTGTAGTTGATAATTTTTGTGTGTTCTCAAATGAATAGGAAGCCACTTATTTATAGTGCACAAGAATGAACATGAAGGTTCATCTAAGTTTGAGACTTGCACTTTTGATCCCTTGTAAGTTGTACAACCATAGTGAGTTGTTCTCCTCATTGAAATTTGTGAAAGTCTTTGGAAAACATTAATAGTACATCGACTCTATGCTTTCATTTCTATCAATTCTCCAAAAGAAAAAAGTAATAGTATATTACCAGAGCCTTCTAGAGATTTTGAGGATCAAGTTCAAAAATTGAAGATAAGATTTTTTAGGTAAACGTAAAAAAATTATTTCTTTTTACCGATGTACGTGTATTAATGACGTAAATTTAATTTAATTTAAAAAAAAATATTGATTAACTTTCGTATAGAAATTATATTGATCGAATTGTATTGATGGAACGAATATAAAATCTAAATATTAGAAAATACTATTTAAATTTGCAAAATCTCAGTGCGCTCGCTCTCTCTCTCTCTCTCTCTGAGAGCAAAATCAAAATATAATAGATACAAATAAAATAATTGTTTTTAGGAGAGAGAAAACGAAAGTATCTCTTAAGACGGAGATTTTATTTATAGAAATATGCACAGAATCCAAAAAAAAAAAAAAAAAAAAATTGTGAAACCCAACATTGTTTTAGAAGAAAGAAAAGGAAAGTATATTATGTCGTTGAATTCACGATAATTCCGCACAAATCTTGAAGATTTTGTCCGCAGAAGATGTGAAAAGAACAAGCGAACTTGTTAAAGTTGAGCACTGCACTGAGTGCACTATCATCAGACAACCTTGTTAAGGCTACCAGCAGATTTGTCGTGGTAGAGAATGCAGTCTACACTGCTAGCACACAACAAAGTTGCTCAAATAGCAAAAGCTCAATAAGAAGTGGAAACTTCAGTGAAAAATAATCACCGGTGCTCAAAGCGAGATTCAACCATTTCTACCGAAAAACTTATGAAACTCTCGACCACCATAACCTTAACGTGGGACAGAGCATGGACCACCGGTGGCTGCTACTGTTGCTTCGTCTTTAATGCTTACTAACTTCTCATAAGAATGTGTAGGAGCTCTCTTCTAAAAGAGAGCTGAAGCAGCACTTACATAGGAGAGCATCTCCTGTAACCGTCTCACAAAACCACGTGGACATTTGGCCATAAAATATTTCTGGTAAAGTAGACGGTTACCAACTACACCGTCCAAACAATAATATTGCGACGGACCGCAAAATTGCAAAACTTGCGGACGCCGCAGAAGCACGTGGAGCAACTACCACAAAGCGCAAACAACTTCGCAAAAAGTGTCATTTCTACGTCTGATGTGTATATGCATAGTGTGTCATCAAAGCACTACTTTGGATCCTTCGTGTACATCCAACTAGAGAAAATCACACAACATTTAACCATGGAGTTAACTCACCTCATTTGTGCAAGTCAATAAATCATAGTTCAAATATTTAAAAAATAAATATTTTTTTCGAAATAGCAGTCGTTGTATTGTCTTTTTTGACAGTTCAGATTAGTTTAGTTCAAAATCTTGCGATAAATTGAGTAGTTTAAGAATATAATCTGAACGGTCAAAAGATACAATCCAACGACTATTATTTTGGAGAATATTCAGAAATGTTTAAGAGCGGCCCTTTCTCTCTCTCTCTCTCTCTCTCTCTCTCTCTCTCTATATATATATATATATATATATATATATATATATATATATATATATATATATATTCTACTATATAATGCCAAAAGTAGGTTTCACCGTGAAAGTTTTTTTTCCAAAAATGTCCTTCAATATATTTACTAATTAAAAGAATACCTACAATAAATTTCACTGATAACCATTTAAGAGATTCATTAATGTATTACGGAAATCGAAGGGTTCATACTACTTGCTAAATCTTCTAAGATGTTCCCACGGAATTTGAAGGGTTGAATTCTTAACCTATATAATTAAAAACAACAAAGTTAAATCAACTCATCAACATCATCCACTCCAAGATACGTGCAAAGCACGTGCATATATATATATATATATATATAATATAATATAATATAATATAATATAATATAATGAAGTTTCAAAACGGTTCAAAAGTGAGCCGTCTAAGTAGTATGTATATCATCATCAATTAATTATTTTTAAAAAATTAATATTACGTAAAAAATTGTCAAAAAATATTAAATTTGTTATAAATAATACTACAATGATTCGAGAACTCAGCCAAACAGAGAAAATACTTCTCACCTTAACCATATGAGTTAGAAGAAATGTTTGTTTATAATTAGATAATATTACGTAACTAACTGTTTCAAGACTCTTTATAAAAAGTAGAAATATATCCATAACAAATTATAATTAAAATATAATCAAATATATATAAAATTTTAATTAAAATATAAAAATATATATAATAAATTTTAATTTAAATAATTTAATATTAATTTTTGAAAAAAAAAATTTATTTTAAATGCAATGCAGTATCTTCCAATTGTTGGAAGAATTATCAAAAGGAGAGTGAGAGAGACATTATTGATTGAATGGCTGATGCGTCTCAATTTCTCCATATCCATAGCTTCGTTGGTCGGAGACGTGCTGAGGGAGCACAGGAATTGCCTCAGCGACAAGGACTTGGGTTCCACTTTCAGGAAGGTCGAGCCGCCGAGAAAGCTGATACGATATTTCTATTTTCTTCTATTGTTAACTTTTGCACTTCTATAGAGGCTGTTTTGGTTCACGGAAGTGGAGTAAAGTAAAAAATTCGAAAGTGAAAAATTTACGTATGCATTTGCGTATGCGCGTTATACATATGTATATTTTATGAGTTCTTTCGTTTGGATAGTTGTTGAAGTGGGTTAGAAAATGTAACTTTTTATAGTTTCGACGTTTGGTAGTTGAGAAGTAATATAGTTTTTCGCTTTTGAAGAAGGTGAGCTTACCCCCATCTACTATTATTGTTATTATTATTATTTTGTATGCATTAAAAAATTAAGTATTAAGTGTTATTATTATTATTATTATTACTAGTACTATTATTGTTATTATTATTAAATAATATATATTAGGGTCGGACTATACACACTCCACCATCTACTTAACACATCACAAATGCGAAACACATCCAAATTTAACTAATTTAAAATTACCAAAATCTTAAACACATCCTACTACATTACCATTTTATCCTTGTCGTTTGCTCCCACGCAGCTGAGGCGGGGTCGCAAGGACGCAGCAAGCGGACGGAGGCACGGGGACGCGCGAGCGGGGTCGCGGGGAAGTGCGGGGGGCGGTATGTGGCGCGCGGCGGAGGCGTCCGCGCGGGGGGCGCCGCGGTGTGGTGTGGTAGGGGGGGGGGGGAGCAGCGGGGTCGCGGGGACGTGCGGGCGGAGACGCGCATGCGGGGGGGCGGCGTGCGGTGTGCGACGTAGGCACGAGCGCGCGGGTGCTGCGCCCGGCGGAGGCGCGCGAGTAGGGGTCGACACGCGAAGGAGGGCGGCTGTGCGCGGGTCAGCAGAGGGAGGAGGGGGGGGTTGCGCGGGCGGCGGGGTGGCGCGGGTAGGGGGGGTGGGGGTCGTCAGGGGCGGCCGGAGAAGGGGAGGGGGGGGACGGGGTTCGTCGTGGTCGGCTGGAGAGTGGATAATCATATCTTTTAATATATATTTATTTTTTATTTAATTTAATATGAAATGTGTTAAGTAGATGATGGAATATGTATAATTCGGCTCTGTATATTAACCGGTGTAGTGTCTGTGCCCATCAAATCATATTTTGATCATAAAAACAGAAACATGGAATAGAACCAAAAGCCAGCCTGATCCGATATCATCAAAACTATTGTTTATCATTGAAGTTTCGGAAGTTACGCGTACTTCCGGTGGAGTTTGAAGAGAAAAATTCAGTTATCATTCCATTTGCTAGGGCTCTGCTGTCGACTTCTTATTGGAGTTCAAAGAGAGAAACCAGAGAGACAAACAGACTC